>QRFB01005492.1:0-40366 GCA_008931105.1 Oenanthe javanica
GTTCGATCAATTTTTAAAATTTTAAATTTGTTTAAATAAAACTCAAAACCCCCCGACTTTAGTGCAGCTTCGTAATTTCGACTTTAAGCAAATCGGACCATATACCCATACAAGCTCATTTATATTTTCAGGTCATGATAATAAAAAATTAATGTCTTACATATTTTTTTATTTATAAAATATATCTTATATATAATAAGAATAAAAATGATTTTATCCAAATATAACAAAATGTGAGAGGATCGATTCTTAATAACTGCTTAATATACTAATTATTTATAAATTATAATTATTATTAAGATTCCTAAAAACTATAATTTTTCTTATCTCATTTCAGATTATAACTCAAACTCTATTAAATATTTTAGTAATATATAAATTTGAACTTAATGAGTTATTTTAGAATTAAATTAAAAAGAAAATTCGTAATTATTGTATTACTTACACGGCAGACATTGTTTGGACCATATTTTGAGTTTCAGAAGTCAGAATTGGACGATTTTACAATACACGTGAAACTTACAAAACTATCTTTAATTCTAATGTGGTTCAACATCCAAAATCTAACTAGATCAGCCGGTAATCTAGATAGAAACAGTTACGAATTTTTATCGGAGAATTCTATTCCGTTTAGAATATCTTTTTATAATTGATTTAAAACATTAAAATACTTTTTATATTAGATTTATATAGAGACATGTCATATATAAGACATTACTATATATTATTATTAGATCATAGTAGACATAATATTAGGATTTACATACAGAGAAATGGAGGGAGGACACGAATTTTCTTTGTAAGAGAAATGATTAAAGTTTTTCTTATTCAAAAATTTTTTATAAAAATATTTAATATATTATATAAGATATTAGGGTAACTTTATGCAGAGAACCGGTTATACTCACAGGAGAATTATTATATTGAGAACTGAGAAACCTTAATAATTCATTGATTTTAATCGAATTGAAGAAATTAGATTTTTTTTAAAAATAATTATTTGAGTTCCCCAACTAAGAGTTCAACCTTAACCTAAGATATTAAATACACATTCTATTTTGTTAATATATTATATATAATACTATATAAAAAACACGTTATCACATAATTTGAATTATGTTATTTGATAAATAAAATAAAATAAAATAATAAATATTAATACATTTTTAAAATTTAATCAATTTATATATGAGAAAATTATATTGAATTAATTTTTAATAATTGAGGACTATTGTTAATTGTTTTTATAATTAAAAGTCATTTGTATTTCTAAAAAAATGTTGTCGCACATGTTGAATTGTCATAACACATATTAAGTATTAATATGGAGTAATATGTTTGTTTCAATAAAAAACATGTCATATATTAGCATTAATATGGAGTAAATTATTTATATTTTATAATTATTTATAGATTGCAATTAATACTATACTACTGAAAATTTAATAACATAACAACACTTATTCAAATAAATAATTATATTATCATATTATTAATAGATAGATATATATTATATCTCATATATCATAATATCTATTAAATTTTATATAAAATAAACTAATAGAGATCTTATCAAAAACATATTTAAATTTAATATGTATAATCTTAAATATGTTAAATATATGTTTGATATATTAAAAAAATTATAAAATATTAAAAAAAATCATGTTCATATTATTTTGAATCACAAAATTTTACATATTTATAGATTAATAATATAAATTTATATTTTATGAGATGTGCATATTTATTTTTAATATTTTATCATTTATATTTAATTCGGTTAATGTAAAAATATATAATATAAATAAGTTAAAAAAACTAATATATTTTAATATATTAAAACTTTTTAAATCTATAAAAATATTAGTAATTTTAAAATAAATAATTTAATTAATAAAATAAAATATTCGTGCATCGCACGGGTTAAAATCTAGTAATGAAAATATTTTTAATTATACAAGTGTACGTGGTATATGTGTACTAAATTGCGCCACAACCTCTCGTTAAATAATTAATTCATTTTTTCGAAATACATATTGAACTGAATTTTAAAAATATATACTTTCTCGTTTTAAATTATTTTTTATTCTAGTTTTTTAAGTATTTTAAAATAAATTAAAAATATGATATCATTAAATTATTTTATAATTTTATTTTTCAAATTTAAATTTAATTTTTATTTTAATATAAAGTATTAAACTGTCTTTTTAAACAACTTAAAACATGTGTAAAACATTAAAATAATAAAAGTAACAAATTATCATAAATATTTTGATTATTGTAAATAGAAAAAAAAATTAAAAGTCAAAAGTTGCTTAAAAGTGTACATTGTTTTTTATACATATTTTAAAATTGTGTTTATTTTAAAAGTTAATTAGGATTTTAATTAATAATAATTCAAAAAATTATTACGTGAAATACGATAAAGTATTGAAAAAATTGTAACATCCGTTCATAACATTAAAAAAATTAAAATAGGTGAATTACATTATTGTAAGGGTTGTAATGTTATAGTCGCAATCATGGTATGTATTTAATTGTTACATTAATTTTGAAGGTTTAAAAATTTGCTAAACGTGTTTAAAAAAATTGTTGCTCGATGATGTAATTGAAAATACAGTAGATGATAGTATGATTTTGTCTCATGTTCAAATTGATAAATAATTTATATTTTCAATTTTTGTATTTGAATCCTATTCATTTAGTATACGATTAAAATGAGAACAATTGTTAAAAGGTTGGTTATCTCACCAAGCTATTATATATATATATATAAATATACTATCTTATAACCCGTGAAAAACTATTAATAAATAATATATTAATTATTTTATATAATTTAAATATTTCATTTAATATGATAATTTGTTTTATTATTAATTTCTTTTTACATTTTTCTATACAATATAGTTTATATATTAATATTCATAAAATTTAATGATAAGTCATAATTTTAAATAAATAAAACAGTTTGGATGATTGTATGTGAGTAAACTATATTAAATAAAAATTATAGGAAAAGTAGGAATCTTAAAATAGAAAATATAGAATATAATTTAAATATAATATAATGGATGGTTAGGATCGTTTTTATGGTCACTTAAAATTGGGCGGTTAGGATCTTTTCTATGGTTCACCTCAGTGTTTAAAAAAAAACGTTCTCTAGTTTGGTTATTATAATATAGTATAGTCTGTATAGATATATATAGAGTCTTAGTCAAATAGAAAATAGTTAATATATAAAATAAAAAACCTTATCTTTATATCTGCGCGCACCCACACACAAATTAGATACACCATCACACACAGAACCTCATCTGTTCCCCTCCATTTTTAATTTGATTTTTTTCGCCAATTGGTGAAGTTTTTTTCAAATCTAACTTCATCACATTTTTCTTCATCTCCGAACAACCAGCCTTATAACTGTAGCTGTGGGGTTTGGTCTACCCCGCTTTCTCTTCCCCGGAATGAAAATACTCTCAACCCTTCTAACTGTAGCTGATGATCGTCTACGTTGGACGTGTCCAAACTGTAACGCCCCCAAACCCGGGGTCAGGGATTTGAGTCGTCATGTCACCATCCAATCATGTAAAACCTGCAATAACGCAATAATCCAATGAAATCACATCACAGACCCCTCTCTCTCACACATACGAGTTATAGCCTTAGAAACGATATACAACCAGTATCATTAGTTATTATAAACCAAATATACTTATCCAGGATCTCACATTATTAATGATAACCTCTACATGAAGTGACATTAATAACTAAATCAATACTGAGAACCTATCTAACTTACTTCTATAGAATAGTGTTGAACTGAACCATCTCAAAGGTGAATCTCCTACTTTCCTTCCTTGAAGTATGGAGCCAATCGAATGTATTAACACTTTCTCTACAAAATTTAATATAAAGTAAGAGTGAGCGAAAGAATGCTCAGTAAATTATCCTCCCAATTATCTATGTGACTCTCATCCAAGAATATGATAATCACTACTATCTCAATAGTATAACATAAGGTTACCGGTATAGGGTAAGCAAAACAAGGTATCTCTCGATCATACATATTGTCGGAGTTTTCTGTCAAAAGTATTTATACTTAACATGAAGTTTAGAATAATGTGATACAAACAATTAAGTTCAATATATAAAATAAGACTATATCGAATATAGTGTTACCAATCTTTCATACTTCCTCTGAAGCTTTTGAGATGAAACCCAATGAACTTATTATGTTCACAGTTTTGAAATAATATTATCAATAACTTAGCAAAATAGCATCAACTATAACTTTGCTAAACTCTCATAAATATAGTACATACACAGTTCAAGATACTGGAATAATAGTTGCTTTTCATCATAAGCAAATCAAATCACTTTGAACCATACCATTTATAAGGTTTAAAATCCAGTAAAACATTTTAAAGATTTATAAACTGCTTGGTGTACTTCATGTACCCGCTTAAATTTTCAAAATAACATTTTGTCAAAACATCTCGGATGAGTAAGGAGAAATATAAAGATATCAATCACTGATAACACCATCGGTAACTCAGCTCATAGGTTTTCATTACGATGTTGCAGTAAAATTCTAATTGGAAGATGGGACTGTATCTGGAGCCTTTCACACGCTGCTACCGTACATACATGATGATCAGTCACAACCTACGAGAACTCTTGTTGTTTCTCTACATGTAGAAGAGGAGCCGACAGAAATTCTACCGCCCTTGGAAATTACCGTAGACCTCATATGGGCCAAAGTGCTGGACCGTGCGTCACTCAGCCTCGTACGCTATATCTCCCAGTCCACTGGAACAATCTAAACCTGGAACATGAATTTATTCCTAGTTCCCTAAGTATATCATACTTGTTAATAGATTCATCTATCTAACCTGGAACCGAAATTTAATCCTAGTTCCCCAAGTATATCATACTTGTTAATAGATTCACTTATCTATGGTTTTGTTACTTCCGGAATATTTGAGGAAGTAATAATATCACAATGCAGGTGTTGATCTCCGTCAACTGATCTCATATATCGAGAAATGAAAATCATTTGAAAATTTCGACCTGGGAGTTACTCGAAAAATCTCTTTAATTTTGATAAGTTGAAACCCTAACTAAAGTAGGGCGGTGATCCCAAAACAAAATCGTATTCAAGGAAAGTAAATCATTTATTTACTTCCGAGACTGGATCCCCAATTTTTGATAAGTCGGAGAATATTTTATTCTTATTTAAAGAATTAATAAAATATAAAATAAATATTTGGGAACCCCTACTATATTTAAATCATTTTCTGAAGGTCAGATAATATTTTAAATAATTATCAAAGACCTTAAATATATTTTAATCAATTTAGAATATTTAATGAACATTTAAATACTATTTATTAAATAAATAAACAATTAATAAACTCTTTTTAAATGAATATTCATAATAATATTCATTAATTAAATAAATATTCAAATAATATTTATTAAAACTATTTAAAATATTTATCAATAAAAATATCCAAAATATGAATATTTGAATATTTTTATTCACTATTTAAAATAATTTGTCTCCGGCAACTTCCGGGTTACGACAATATTTAGAATAACACTTCCTACTCCCGGTCTACGTTCGAAAATATGAATATTCACTCTACACTTAGAGCCTTTATAAACATCAGCTTATATATATATTATCTTATAGCATATAAACCAAAACATTTAATGAATGATTCAATAGCAGTTAAATCAATTCGTAAATTTCGATAAACAATTATATAACAACCGTAATATATAAAGCACAAGTTTCGAAAACTTGTATAAACATAATTTAATTTCATATGCAAGATCAAGGATATAACATTTTAAAAATTAAAGTTTAAGGATGCGAAAACTTGCATACGTAGTAATACAAGTATTTTAATATGTAAAAAAACATAGGGTTAGAAAACTTACCTGGAGTCCAGGATACGTTCTCAGAGTCCCACTCGTTCCAGATTCTCTATCAATAGATATAATAATACTGATTAGTACTCTTAATCCCATCAACTACTTATATTATTAATAATTATAATCGCATAACGAGTCCAAGTATGATAACTTCAAATTGGTAATTAGTCCTTTTACTTAACATTTATCTTACCCAACATTCACCTCCTCGGGTCTATCTTGACCATTCGTAAACTGTCTTGTCAACGACTTTTAATCTAATCATTTACTCAAATACATCTTCATATTATTCCTCAACATCGTTTGTGTTTTAACCGACTCAAAATTATCCTTTTATCTTGGCCAAAGTGGCTCGTCAAAACAGTGCCTCTAGAATTGACTTTTCTTCTGATTACTATTGCGCGACTCATACTCAAATATTTTTAATAAATCAGAAAATTCATAATTAAATACGAAACCACCTCAAGGAGCTTCTTGAGTATTTTTAATAATTATCAAAAATATTTGGATTTGTAACACATGAGTTTAATTGGTGAAAAGCATTTTCAAAATCGAGTCAACTATGGGATTTTACTATTTACACCGCTTTCACTAAAATCTTGATTTCTCCCAAACCGTTAACTCAATCGATGCACCGTTTTCTCATGGACGATCTAGAGAATTTCTAGAATACAATAAATCCCAAGTTTGGCCCTTGACAGAGGACTCATTTTTCCGAATTTACTGAACAAGGCAATAGCTTCTTTAGTGAATACTGTCATCGCGCAACTTTGGTTTCGACAATTTTATAAAATCGAAATGTTAAATTTTTAACACGAAACATTTTTGGTGATCTTACTAACTGTCCAAGGTATTTATCATCCAAGATTTAATAATTTTAATCAATTCTTAAGTGGTCCAATAATAGTCCCAAAATGAGATTAAAGGAGCAGTTTGGTTCAATCGAACTACTTTCACTAAATCGGGTGTTTCTCTTAAACCATAAATCGTATCGACATGATTTTTATACCAAAACAAACTAAAACACAAGATCTACAGGATGTGGTGTGTATTTTGACAGTTTGAAATACTTGGTTAAAACAATCCTAAATCAAACGGGCATTACGACGGCTATAATCGTAACGATTCCCGAATTTAACTATGTTAAATCCATTAACCAATAAACCAATCATAAAAAAATTTCTTTAACAACATAACTAGTTTATAAACTTTATAAACTCATCACCATCATCAACCCATATTATTCAACTAACAATATTCAACCATTTACATCCAAACTCCTTAAATCAACATATACTTAAACATAACTCAAACTCAAGCTCATAGCTCAAAGTAAATCAAAGGGTGGATGGGGTTTATACCTTTCTTGAATACTTAAACATACTAATAAGAGCTTTTAAGAGTTAAGGGAGCCTTGATCTATGCTTATTATCTTTAAACTTGCAAGAGAAAATCAAGAAACAAGTTAGTAATTTTCGGAGTTACTATTCACCCTCATTTTTTAGCAAGGATTTGGCTATGCTATACTAATTGGATGGCCATGAAATTTTGTACATACCTTAGATATATAATGAAGGAGCTATGGTCCAAATATGGTGATTTATGGATAAGTAGAACTTGGGTTTTTAATTTTTTATTTCTTTGCTTTTCTTGAATGGCCAAATGGAAGAAGAATGGAGGGGGAGAGCTTTTTCTACTTTGCTTGCTTTTGAGTTGGTGTATTTGTGTTTGTATAATGTGTATATGGCTGATATATATCAAAAGATATGGTCTTGATGGATGTCAAGTACCTCAAATAGTAATCAAGGTATGGCTTGAAAACTTGGCCCCTAATTCATGGAACTATGTTTCCTTAACTTGGCTAATTGCTTGACTTGTTGACTTGGTTCCTCTTTAACCAATTTGGTTGCATGGTTTTTGCATGGGACTTCTCATTAGTCACTTATCATCCAACACAACCATTAATCCTCAACATAAGTTCGATTAATTTCTGAAAGCATTTCGTCGTAGGAATTCTGTAGCGTAAATCTTTAATATTCTAAATACTTATATTCAAGTATAACCATGAAATTTCTAAATTATAGTCCTCCCAGTCATAATATAATTCTCGTATTCCTTGATATCTCATAAATTGCGAAACAAATAGTAAAAGTGAAAATCTTCAAATTTTGACAGCTTTTACATTCACTCATTTGTTTCATACAACAATATTACATCCTCGGTTTTTCAATATTCCATCAATTACCTAGTGTCGGCTAAAACTTTTTTCATAAATCTGTAGAATCACTATTCATCAAGACCTTTCATAAATACTAAAACAAATATGCGCCAAAAATACGGGTTATTACACAAACCAACGCAGGCGTCCCTCCCTAACTTTCTTATAAATAGACTCCACGCCTAACAGTTGTCAAAAAACATCATTAGGCACATGATCCACCATCGTGTGGCCACATATCCATCGCAACATCCGCATTTCTGCCATCTCCAACCTACGTTCTTGAGCCTTCCTCAAAGACCAACACTCAGAACCATATAATAACGTAGGTCTGACGGCTACCCTATAGAATCTATCCTTTAATTTTAATGGTACACTTTTACCACACAACACTCCTGTGGCAACCCTCTATCTACGTCAGTCTGCCTGAATATGATTCGTAACATCCGCAGTTATATCCCCGATATGAATCTCAATAGCATACCTATATAGGAATCTCATCTAAACCCACAACCTTACCCATGCTCATTATCCTCAAAGCAAATTTAACCTCTTATATATTAATACACCGACTTAGACTAAAATCATCTTGAGTAATCTGGATCTCCTATTGTTCGAAGACAATTTTTCTCCCTTGAGCTGCGTTAAATAAGTCAGAGAATTACTCACCCCATCTCACTTTGATATCATCATCCCAAAGCAAAATATTCTTACCCTCATCTTTAATATACATAACCGAGCCCAAACCTTGACGTCTCCGATTGCGAGTTTTCGCTAGTTTAAAATTTTCATTTACTCCGTCCTTGGTGGTGAGACGGTTGTACATATTCCTATAGGCCTTATTTTTTACGTCCGCCACCGTCTTTTTTGCCATCCTCCATGTAACTTTGAATATTTCTTTCTTTCTATTCTTTTCTTCCCCTTCTGAAAATGACAATAGTTCTGCAAAATACTTTTGCTTTGAACTTAGTTTCTGTTATACCTCTGCATTCCATCACCACGACTCTTTGTGATTATTGATATTGCCCGAAGTTACCCTCAACAATGTCCTTGTTGTCATTCTAATTGAGTTTTCCACATTATCCCACATTTATTGTGCATCTTTCCCTTGCCTAAAGCAACCTTCAAGCATTTCCTTAAATTCTCTTGCTTTCTGGACACTAAATTTTTTCCATAGTATTCTCTGCCTAACCACCCGCGGCCACTCTAGTGATTGAGTACCCACATTTAAGTCCATTATCAATAAACGATGTTGTGAAGCATAGGCCTCTATCGGAAAAACTTAACAATTCTTACATAGACGTATATTTCTACACTGAATAAGAAGATAATCGATTTGAGTGGTGTGTCCTCCACTCCTAAAAGTGATTAGATTATCATCGCGTTTTTTAAAACAAGAGTTTACAATTACCAACTCATGTGCTCTAGTAAACTCCAATAATGCCACACCTCTTTCATTTCTAACACCGTACCCAAAACCACCATAAAGTCCTCCATAGCCATCTACACTTTCACCAATGTGGCCGTTGAAGTTACCACCTAAAAGTAAAAATTGATCATTCGGTATGGCATTAACCAAATCATCTAAACAACCCCACAAACGCATAAGCACAGACCACAGTAACCACAATCAACCCCACACTAATCTAATATACATAATTCTATCACTATACCTTTTGACCTCTACCACCTTGTACTCGTCTGTAGACAGAAAGATACATACACCATTACGAGAATTAACCACCCCTGAATACCACAACTTATAACCATTACACTCCTTAGTTCTTTCTCCTTTCCATTTTGTTTCTTGTATACAAGCCACATCTACTTTCCATTTTCTCAATACATCAACTAATTTTAAAAACTTACCAGTTAAAGTACCTACATTAAAATTGTCTACCCGAAACCTGCCCCTGCCTTGTTGTCTTACTCCTCGCACCCCTAGGTGGTCCATCACAATAATCAATAAGATACTTACATGTAACAAAATTAAAGAACACATATAAATAAAAAAATGTAACAACCCTAATAGACTATACGTAAAGAGAATGAAAAGGAAGAAGGATAAAATACCCGAGACGGCCGTCGATGGTCGTCCTTATAAAATTTTGCAGGCGTTCGCTTTAATACGAGGTTGATAATTTGATGGAATACCAAAATGATATATGGCTATGTGTCTTTTCGAACCCAATGCAGGAACCGTGATCTGCAAGATAACAATAATTAATAATGGGTATACTGTATTTCTTCTGCCTATTGGCGGAAAACTCGATATGTATGGATGTATGATTTTCTGGAAACTTTTGTGTATATCCCAATAATTTAGAATGTGAATGGATTTGAAGGAGATGATAGAACTGTCAATGGAGACGGTTGTTTAACAGATATTGCACATAGCCTCAGTCTCAACAAAAGTTTAAATACATACGAGTGTTGTGTGTAGATGGATCTGTGTGTGGGTTTAATGTATTGTCAAATCAATGGAAAGTCGAAAGATCATAAAGAGAAACCAAGATGGACAGAGAGTTAACAAGATTTAACGCACACAGTATCTTCTAAATTTTGGTAACCATCGATGGCGAATTTTCTTCAGAGAGAAAGTCGTGTGTATAGAATATATATCCAATTATATAACTAAAAGTCTTATACAAAAATTAAAAATAAAAACAACGTCACATGGCTAGGTCACTAATACCGTCGATTTTGAAAGAAAACCGCCCGACTTGGTTAACTGTGTCATATGCTATATACACATAGAGATTATATACCGCGGGTGTCATCTTTAAAAGCTGTCATTTTCATTTTCTGCCTGACTTCTTTTTTCTTCCTTGTTTTCAATGAAAACTTCACCCAAGGCATCTGTCACATTTTTTTTAATTCCTGAAACACTTAACAACAAATTATTAAGGTGCCTTATGGGAGAAAAACAATAATATAATAAAAATCGACCCATCTAAAAATTAAAAATTGTACAACTCACCTTACACAAAATGTTTGGGTTACCTCTCAAGAAGCGCCTTATTTATAGTGATGGCCTTGACTCTTTCTGCCCCTCATAGATTAGAAAGTATGATAGATGATATATTATGATCAATGTCACCACCTAATTATGGCTCCAATCTCTGTCCATTGAATTTGAAAGTCCTCCCAATATCCATATCCTCCACTTCAACAGCACCACATGGAAAAAATTGTACAACTCTAAAAGGCCCTGACCAACACGACTTGAGTTTACCGGGAAACAACTTCAATCATGAATTAAACAATAGAACCATTTGGACTATCTCAAATTCTTTTGGTAGAATTTTCTGATCATGCCACTTCTTCATCTTTTTTTTATACAATTTAGAGTTCTCGTATAAATTCAATCGAATTTCATCAAGCTCATTTAGTTGAAGAAGATGCTTCTCTCCAGCTACTGCAAAATCAAAGTTCATCTTCTTTATTGCCCAAAAAGCTTTGTGTTCTAGCTCTACTGGCAAATGAAAAGATTTTCCATAGACTAACTGATAAGGTGATAATCCCAATGGTATTTTGTATGCAGTTCTGTAAACCCAAAGACTGTCATCTAACTTCTTAGACCAATCCTTTCTTGTAGAATTCACTATCTTTTCTAGGATCTGTTTGATTTCCCTGTTTGACAGTTCAGCTTTCCCATTGGTTTGGGGATGGTAAGCACATGCTACCTTATGACGAACACCATATTTTGACAGTAACATTGTGAATTGCTTATTACAGAAATGAGTTCCCTAATCACTAATAATAGATCTTGGTGTCCTAAACCGAGTGAAAATATTCTTCCTCAAGAAATCAAGAATCATAGATGCATCATTAGTGGGGGTTGCTATGGCATCAACCCACTTAGAAACATAGTCAACTGCCAACAGTATATATTGATTTCAGAATGACATCATAAATAGACCCATGAAATCAATACTTGATCCATCAAACAATTCAACCTCTAATATTATAATTTAAAGTCATCTCATTCCTCTTTGAAAAATTACCAGTACGTTGGCATCGATCATAACTTTTCACAAATTTATGAGCATCGTGAAAAAGAGAAGGGCAATAGAAACCTGATTGTAAGACCTTTGATGCAGTCCTACCACCTTGAAAATGACCACCATATGGAGAATTATGGTAATGATACAAGACATTTCGTATCTCATCATCAGGAATACACCTTCTTGGAACATTGTCTGGACATAGCTTGAAAAGAAATGGTTCGTCCCATAGAAATGATTTAATCTGATATAAAAATCTTTTCTTTTATTGATTATTGAACTGAGCATGAATAATATTGTTAACCAAATAGTTAACAAAATCAGTAAACCAAGGAAGACCCTTATAATTGATTGCCATTAGTTTTTCATCAGGAAGAGAATCATTGATGATTTGAGAATTATCAGAATTCTCATTGTTCTCCAACCTTGATAAATGATCAACAACTTGATTCTCTGAACCTTTTCCATCTTTGATCTCCAAGTCAAATTCTTGCAAGAGTAAAACCCATCGAATCAAACGAGGCTTTGCATCCTTCTTCTCAATTAGATATTTGGTAGCAGAATGGTTAGTATACATAATCACCTTAGTGCCAACAAGATATGATCTGAATTTCTCAAATGCATATACCATAGCAAGAAATTCTTTCTCAGTAGTTGTGTAATTAAGTTGAGCTCCAGAAAGAGTCTTACTTGCATAGTATATAGAATGAAAAATTTTATTCCTCTATTGTCCCAAAACTGCTCCTATTGAAAAATCGTTTGCATCACACATCAATTCAAAAGGAAGACTCAAATCCGGAGCAATGATAATTGGTGCAGAAACCAATCACATTTTTAGTTCCTCGTATGTTGCAAGACAAGTATCATCAAATGAAAATTTTGTCCTTCTCAAGTAGATTGCACAACGGCTTTGAAATGTTTGAGAAGTCTGTGATGAATCGCCTATAAAACCCTACATGACCAAGAAAACTTCTGACTCCTTTAACAGAACTTGGCTCTATCAACCTCTAAACCTTTGCTTGATACTTTATGTCCAAGAACAATGCCTTCTTGAACCATAAAATGACATTTCTCCCAGTTGAGTACCAAGTTAGTTTTTTCACACCGTTGCAACACCTTTTTCAAATTCATCAAGCATGAATCAAAAGAATCACAAAGTACAAAAAATTCATCCATGAAAACCTCTACTCCTTGCTCTACCATGTTAGAGAAAATTGCCATCATACATATTTGAAAAGTAGGTGGTGCATTATACAACCTAAATGACACCCTCCTAAAAGAAAAAGTACCGAAGGGGCATGTAAAAGTAGTTTTCTCCTGATCCTCTGGTGCAATAGCAATTTAATGGTAGCCTAAATATCCATCTAGAAAAGAATATAATTCCTTAACTGCAAGTCTGTCAAGCATCTGATCAATGTACGGTAGTGGAAAATGATCTTTCCTTGTAGTTTTGTTCAATTTTTGGTAGTCCATACACACCTTCCATTATGGTACTGTTCTAGTAGGAATGAGTTCATTCTTTTCATTAGGCACAACTGTGATTCCATATTTTTTCGGTACACATTGAATAGGACTCACTCAAGAACTGTTTGAAATAGGATATATGATAACTGCATCAAACCATTTGATGATCTCCTTTTCACTACTTCTTTTATAATATAATAGGATTCAGCCTTATTTGATGCTCACTACTAGGCTTGTGATCATCCTCCATTACAATTTTATGCATATAAAATGAATGACTTATACCTCTAATGTTAGCAATTTTCCACCCAATGGCTTTCTTATATTCTTTTAAGACTTGAAGCAACTTCTCATCTTCTTCAACTGAGAGAGTAGAAGATATAATCACTGGTAAGGTAGAATTTTCTCTAAGAAATGTATACTTGAGATGTGCTGGAAGTTATTTTAGCTCTAACTCATGAGGTTCTTCAATAGATGATTTAGATGCCTTAGATTTCTCAAGCATCTCAAATGATTCAAACTTCTGAAAAGGCCTTCGATAGCTAGGCAGATCATCTAGTTCTTTTATACATTCTGCAATCTCCTCAAGACTATCATCACCAGCTTCCTGTAAAGCCAACTCTAAAGCATTACTAGAATGATGTGCTAGCACTGTATGCCATCCACACCTGAAATAACACTCAAAGAAAAATAACTCTCATCATCATTAGAAAATTTCATTGCAGAGAAAATATTAAATGTAACATGTTCATCCTGCATTTGCATAGTTAACTCTCATTTCTGAACATCAATAAGAGTTCTTCCAGTAGCTAATAATGGCCTCCCAAGAAGTAAGGGAATGTCTGCATCCTCTTCCATATCAAGCACATTGAAATCTGCGGGAAAATGAATTTATCAACCTTGACAAGAACATCTTCTACTATGCCCCTCGAATATGCCAATGATATGTCTGCTAACTGCAAACGTACTGATGTAGGTTTAACTTATCCAACTCCTAGCTTCATAAAAATTGATAGTGGCATCAAATTCACACTCGCCCCTAAATCACATAAAGCTTTGCCAAAATATTGGGTCCCAATAGTGCATGGGATAGTAAAACTTCAGGGATCTTTGAGTTTTAGAGGAAGCTTTTCCTATAGGATAACACTATACTCCTCAGTTAATGCCATAGTTTCAAATTCCTCTAGCCTTCTCTTTCGTCATAGAATATCCTTCATAAATTTGACATAGCTCGGCATCTGCTCCAGTGCTTTAGCGAAAGGGATATTAATGGAACATTTCTTGAAGACATCCAGAAATTTATGAAATTGCTTGTCTTGCTTCTGTTTTTATAATCGCTGAGGGAATGAAGGAGGTGGATAAAAATGCTTCACTAGAATTGGTGCATCAACCTGAGTATCCTTTAGTGTAATAGGTTCTTCATTCAACTGAGATTCTGAAATTACCTCATCATCTACCTTCTTTATATTCCCTTCAATTTTGTTTCCACTCCTCAAAGTAATTACCTTGCAGTGCTCTCTTTTGTCATTTTTTGGATTTGGCTCAGTGTCGCTAGGTAATGAACCTTGAGGATGGTTATTAATAGGACTAGCCAATTGACCCACTTGTATCTCTAAAGCTCTTATGAGTGTACTTTGACTTTGAATCAAAGCTCTTATGGGTTGTTGCCTTTTTTCCCCATCTCATGTGACCTTTGATTCTGTTGAAAACCCGGTGGAGCATTAAGCTTGTATGCCATGTTCGGTCTATCATTGTTGTTCCATGAAAATTTTGGATAATTTCTCCAACCAGGATTATATGTATTGGAATACGAGTTGGTTTGGTGATTGCTCGAATTCCCCACATAATTCACTGCATTAGATTGTGTCGTATCATGATAAATTAATGGACATTACTGAGTTGGATGTCCTTCCCCGCACATATCACAAAATATAGGTACATTTTGAACTTGATGAGCCGGATGAATGTGTTGTTGTCTATCCACTGATAAAGAATCAAACTTTTTGTTTAAAGCTTCAAATTGAGAAACTATATGTGCTGAAAAAGATATCAAATGATCAACTTCATGCAAACATGCTACCTTCTTTGAACTTATCTTATCATAGGCTTTGCCATTATTTGAAGTAATGTCCTCTAGTATCTCAAACGCATATTTAGAATATTGGTTTATCAATTAACCTCTAGCTACACCATCAACTTGAGCAGCACACTGTAGTGTCAACCCATTATAAAATGTACAAACCTTTTGTTGATCAGAAATTCCATGATGTGGACACTTCCTCAAAAGATCTTTGAACCTCTTATAAGCTTCATACAAAGATTTCATATCATGCTGTTGAAAATTTTGAATTTTTTTAATCAACCTTTCTATCTTGGTTAGTGAAAAATACTTGTTTAAGAATTTTTCAACAAGCTGGTTCCATATAGTGATAGAGTTGTTCAGAAAAGAATCCAACCATTCACATGTTCTTCCTTCCAATGAATGACTGAACAACCTCAATCTGATAGCCTCTTCAGAAACACCATTCACCTTGAAGTTATCAACAATCTCAAGAAAAATCCTCAAATGAACATTAGGTTCTTCAGCTGATAGGCCATTAAATTTGTTGTTCCTAATAGCCTGCATAGATGATGAATTAATGTTGTAAGAGGAATTTGGTACAACACTATGGAGGCCTTTTATTGGAATAGCGGAAGAAAAGTAACGAAATTTGACCAAGAAATAACTTCCTGATCGAGCTTCTACCGAGGGTGGATGGTAGTTTTGATGATGAAGGGATTGAGCAAGCAAAGGTCTAAGGCACCAACGTATAACCACGGGATTATACAAGTCAAGTATCTCAGAATAATAAAGAATACCTGAGTTCTTATGTGCTCTCTCCCCTCTAAGTATTTTCGAACCGAACCCCTTTGCTAGTTACCTACATACCCTATTTGTAGGGATCAAGTCCATATATAGTTCTAGGTGTTTGTGACTCTTGTTGATGAGTGATCATCAGTAATTTGATAAGAATCATCATCTTACTTGATGTATATCTCGAAGTGGTTGAGCTACAAGGAGAGTCCAAGTCGGCTAGGACTCCTTGGAAGCTCATATCTCATGTATAATCGTCCATATATATAAATATATGTATTTTTCTTGTAATTATCCTTAATCTGATAAAAATATTATGATAATTATCCTCCATAATCGTGGAGAGATCATCTCCTAAAAGTCAGGTGAAACAATCCAGATAAAACTGCCCTTCCAAGAGGCACCAAGTAGTTGTTCTAGAGGCTGATTTCTGGAACCTGTTCTATGAAACCTGGAACCTGTTTTCTAGAAACTATAGCAAACCAAGACCTTCTAGAGTAATCATCAACTTCATTGGACCCCTGGAACCTCCTTAAATTAGGTTCCAACCTTGGTATTTTGGAAGCTCTTTGGACAATCAAACTCTTGCCTCACCAGGACCCTTTCTCCTAGTGGTTCATCATCCTTGGATGGATCTTTCAATTTCTAAACCTTCTTGGCAGCTTTCAGGGTTTATTTATATATAATGGAACCTCTATAACCTTTGTTAACCTGTCATGGAACCTCTTCAGAGGGCTAATTACTTAGTGGATTAGACCTCAAATAACCTATGGGCCCAAATCCAGCCCATGTGAGATTTTGGGTAAAATAATTACCCCCGGTTCCTTGTAGCCATTGAATGCAAAAGGAACTACCCCTGTATTAGAGGTTCAATCCTTTCACCCATCCCTATTATGAACTATTGCACAACTTTCACAAATTACATCTAAGCTTACATGGGCTAACTCGGCGTAAGAAACAAGAAATAATTCATAGTATCATACATGCAACAATCCATATTTATATAATTCACTACGGCTTGCTCAATACTTAAAACCTCGAACCTAAAATTATCTTGAATTGTACCTAGACAGAAACCTCAAGGACCTTTAAGTGGAACCTCACCTGCTGTATATTTTCTTTGTATCGAAGGTTTCATCCCCTATCATCCTTTCTAGCATTATCTGATAGCTATGTAGTTAAATATCGAACACCGACGTTTGCCCAAAACTCTTGGGCTTCCTTATCACTCGAAATTCTACAAATTCAATTTCAAAACCAACCGTTTACACATCGTCATGATGACAGGTGTGTTAGTCCCTGAGTTTTCATGCGCCACGGCTCTTCACTCCTCTCTCTCTTCCACTCGTGTACTACCACCTGTACACCTTGTCCCCCACTTTTTGCTATTGATCCCGCCTATATATACAGACACATAAACCCATATTACTTTTTACTCTCCTACATCTCTCCAAAAATTTCAATTCTCCAGCGTCTTTTAATCTCTCAAGCTGTCCAAATCCTCACAGCAGCTCGAGCTCACCCATACCAGTCGTCAAACTTCTCCTCCTCAACTTCAACCAAGGTAAGCTTTATTTATCCTCCTATGCACATATACCATGCTTGTCTTCACCTCGTGTTAATTTTCCCTCATCCCTGCCTGCACATACCACCATGTATCTTTGCACTCAATTTTCTTATGTCACATCAGTTGCCTTTCACATTCCTCAAAATTTGCATGCATCTTCTATGCTTGTTCTGTGCATCCCATTTCTTCACTGCATAACTGCTTCACACACCTCATCCAATCCTTATAGGGCACATTAAATAACATGGCATTGGCTCATCTCACCTATCCTTAGTACTAGCTCCTGATGTGTTTATTTCAACTAGAAAGACTCTATATTTTTTTTGATATGTGTGGATTTATGTAATCATACCATCTGGAACATGTTTGACACTAAGTCCCACAGTCCTCATTACACAGAACTTTTAGGCACCACCGCATCTATCTAATATAAGCAAGCATAGGTTCCTTTTGTCTCAACCCATTCTTTTTCTAAGGCAAATGTCAGACCCAACAATTTCAGCTGGCTCCCCCACCTCATATGCAAATAAGGATTTTTCCCAAGAGGAGGTACCTGATATTGGGACTACACAATTGGAGGCACCTCGGTCGAGGGTGATGGTTTTGGATCACACTACTGCCACTATCTCCCTAAAAACACCTAGTCCTCCTTTGGACCCTTCACATCCTCCAACAATCAATATCACACCCATAGATCTCTCATTGTCCTCCGAGGGTGGGAATGACAAGGTTTTATCCCCTCAAGACCCGTCACTTTTGGACTTTGGAACCTCCTTCCTCAATGAATCTGAGCAGGCTTTCTTTGACAACACTAGAGCCTCCTATGGTGAGGTTGAAGTTAGGGAAATAGTGATAGAAAGAAGGCTTCCAAAAAATGTAGGTGCTAAGACTGCTTGTGAGGAAATGAACTCTGCTATAACTGATGCCAAGTTGGAGAAGATTCTTGAAACTAGCATCCCAGGATGTAGGTTGGTGGTACCTCAAACTAGTGAGAGGTGCCATAAATTTGACAATGGAAACCCTGACAGACCAGTTCTGGAAGCTGTGGTGTCTATAACATATTTCAAATTGAGCTTGTCAATGCCCATGCACCATTTTCTGGTTGACGTATTGGAATTTTATGACTTGGCACCTATGCAGTTGACCCCCAATTCTTATAGGATGGCTATTTGCATGTATATCATGTGTTCTGACTAGTACCAAGAATCTCTTACTGCCCAGGAGCTAGGTACTTCTATCAACAAAATGAGACTGAGAAAAAAAATTGATATTTTTAGTTGACTGTCTGGAGGGTTCACCATGGCAAATGCATAGGGGAAACAAGAAAGGCATGTATGATTGGGTGCATCAATTTCTATACTGCTATGACTGCCCTATCCTTAGGAAAGATTTTAATGTCTCTCCAAGTAAGAAACTTCCCTCTTACTTTCTAGAGTATCTTGAATTTAGAACCTCCTTTGATTGATGTCCTTCCTTGTTCTTCCATGTAGGAATCCCTAAATAGACCCCATCGGAAGGAGCTCTTAGGGAGAGAGCTGAAAAATATTTTCTTTGTGTGCCAAGTTATAAGAGGGTGAAAGTTTGTTAACAGCTACCAACTTAGAGATGTTTGGCTTCTGTACTGGTAGAGGTCCCAACTTTCCTGTTGAGGGAGAGGAAGCTGGTGGTGGAACCTCCCAAGCTGCATGTTCCCACAGTCCATTTCTTGCATGCATAGCTTCTATTCCTGTCTGTTATGCTTGTGCACATCTTTTAGTTTCTTCATTCCATGATCCTCGTGTGTTCATATTATTATACCAAGATGAAGATGTGAAGATTCTGGATTCTCCCATTGATGTTACTCCCATCTTCATGACCCTTACTCTGCCACCTACTCAGGAGCCTTCTGGAACCTCCTCAAAGAGGAAGATGTCTATCAGCTCCCAAGGCACTGCTTCCACCCCTGACTTGCATTCGGGAAAAAGATCCTGGTTGGCTATGGTACTTGCAGGTTCTCCTGAAATGCAAGCCTTTACCAGGATATTGGGGGAGCAGGTTCCAGAAAAGGATGTGGCAGATTGGTCCAAGATGATAATGAATGAAGCTTCTCAAGCCCTGCTAGCTTCTGCTACCCAAAGTACTTTCCTGCAACTATGATTCGGTGAGCAGCTAGCAGCGGCAGCTAGAGGTGACCACAGACTGAAAGAGGAGGTGAAGGAGTTGAAAACCAAGCTCAAGACCTCAAAAGATGATAGAAAAAAGCTGATTGATGCCAACAAGAAGCAGAAAGCTTCAGAATCCACATTGACCAAGGAGAGGGGGCAGCTGAACAATTTGGTAAGCGGTAGGAAAAGGAGAGAGAAGAGCTTGAATCTAACCATGCTATGTTGCTTCAAGAATTAAAGAATCAAGTGGATTCTCTTCAAGGTGCCGTGAACACATACAAAACTCTTAGAGCTCCCAGGAAGAAGGCCAAATACGAAACGGGCTATGACAACGGAATCAAGGACAATCTGAGGTCCATGTACGAAAAGGTGCCAGATTTCAATTGGTCTCTCTTGGGAGAAGATGTTGTGGCCCTGATTGAGGAGTTGAAGAATGAAGATCCAGTTGCCATTAGAGGGAACCTAGAGGTTCCTGGTGCGGTGGAAACGGCCATGAAGGGAATAGAACTAGCTCCTGCACCTCAAACCCTGCAAACTGAGGTTCCATCTTCTCATCCTAAAGAAGCCCTGTCTGGAGGTGCCACCTCCACAGCTCCTGTTGAGAAGGCCTACTCCAATATTGAAGATACTCCCCCTGCCGAATGATTCTCAATATCTCTTTCTCTGCTTAGATCTCCTTTAATGCTCCTTGAATATTTTATGGCTTTTGGCTTCTAGATATTTTTAACTTGGCTTTAAATGAGGGGGTTGGCACCTCTAATGCTCCACAGATGTAAATTTGAATATTTGCTTCGGTTGCTTGGATATTGCGATTTCTTTCAAAATCTTTAACTTCTACTCACATGATGTATGCTTTATATTGTTATGAAATAAATGTGACAGGTTCATGTAGCCTCTAGATGCCTTCCTTTGTGACTTGTATCATTAAATTAGACTTGAGATCATACTCATCCATGCTAGAGGTCACCTTAGCAGCTTCCCACAACACAATGGATATATAGACATATTATCAATCAATAATTTAATAAGTAAGTAGGAGATATAGCTTGCACCTGATGTTAATGTATGTGGTATAATTGTCAATCTTCATGTTAGAGAAACTTCGAGGTCCTTGGAACCTTCTTTGGTGTTGGGACCTCATTTTTCATCAGGTACCCACGATATGGCTGGAACCTCTCCACATTGGTTGGTACATCCACATTAATGAGGTTCATATGACATGGGTGAAACCTCTCCTTATTGCTGGTACCCCTCTATAGATGATGTTCCACTTGTACTTTTTATATCTATCTTATAGCCAGGATAGCCAGCATCAGAGTGTCCAATTAGATTAAATTCTGAATTTTAGGATATCATAAACCTATATTGCAAGTACCATTTAGATATATGAATATTCTTTTGATAGCCCACTAAATGTGGTTATCTTTAATCAGTCTAAATCTTACACAAAGACAGGTTGCATACATAATATAAGGTTTACTAGCAGTTAGATATAGCAATGAGCCAATCATAGTTCTATAACTTTTTAATTTTACTTGCTCACCTAGACTTGAATCAAGCTTGGTGGAAGTTGCCGTAAGGGGGTTGTTGTGGCAAAAACTTACAGATTGAAACTTCTTCAAGAGATTTTTTATATACTTAGATTGATTGATGAAAATAACTTCATCTTTCTGTTTGACTTGCAATCCTAAGAAATAGCTCGTTTCTCCCATCATATTCTCATTTTATATCTAGACTGCATAATCTTTGAAAATCTTTGATGAAGTTTATCATTACTAGACCCAAATATGATGTCATCGGTATAAATTTAAACTAATAGAAAATCTTAAGCATATTTTTGGTAAAACAAAGTTTTATCTATTTTACCTCTTGTGAATCCACTTTCATGGAGCAATTGAGCAGGAGTTTCATACAATACTCTTGGTGCTTGCTTTAGTGCATGAAGTACTTTGTCTAATCCGTAAACATGATTTGGGTACTTAGGATCAATGAATCTTGAAGGTTTTTTAACATATACTTCCTTTTCAAGTTTACCATTAAGAAAAGTACTTTTGAAGCCATTTGATATAGTTTGAACTTCATATAAGCATGATAAGCAAGAAAAATTTGTATTTCTTCAAGCCTTTCAACCAGAGAAAAAGTCTCATCATAATCAATGACTTTCTATTGTGAATATCTCTTTATAACAAGTTTGGCTTTGTTTCTTATTATGGTGCAATCATTGTTTGTCTTGTTTCTCTATGCCCACTTGGTACCTAATATTTATCTATTCTTTGGTCTAGGTACTGGTGTCCATAATTTATTTATTTCAAATTCCATTAATTTTTCATGCGTGCAGTTACCCAATCAGCATCCTTAAGTGCTTCATAAATTTTCTTTGGTTCTTGTTGGCATAAAAAAATTAAGATATACGCATTTATTCTTAGTAGCACTTCTTATTTTCACACTACTTTCAGGATTGCCAATTTTTATATCAAGAGTGTGATCTCTTTTCCACTTTATTGCATGAGGCAACTAGCTTTTTGAACTAAAAGTTCCCCCTAAATTTATGGTTTCTTCATGATAAACTTTTTGATTAGTCGAGGAATTTTCGGATGCTCCCCCTGAATACATGCTTTCAGTGTTTGCAAAATCATGACTTGTGTTATCAGAGTTTATGTCATC
This sequence comes from Oenanthe javanica, assembly GCA_008931105.1. Lineage (NCBI taxonomy): Eukaryota > Viridiplantae > Streptophyta > Magnoliopsida > Apiales > Apiaceae > Oenanthe > Oenanthe javanica. The sequence goes on from QRFB01005492.1 coordinate 22,865, forward strand.
ATAGTATGAGTTGTCCAGAGTTTAACTATTCTTTAATGATGTAGACTTTGATGTTATGTTTGATGATTGTCTGGATTTTGAATTGGTTATATCATCATGATGTTGCTCCACCTCAACTGGTGTATCATCAAACTCACATTCAAATCTTACAAATTCTTTAGTGTATGCATCTTGATTAAAATTTACAATTTTATTTCAAACTTCAACTTCATGTTCTCCTTCTTTTATAAATCCTATTACTTTCTTAACAAAAGATACATGTATAAATTCCATGACAACTTTAGTTCTTAAATTGTGTACCTTAAATGCTTTTGAGGATAGTGAATAACTAAGTAAAATACCCTCACCAGCTTTAATTTCAAATTTTCTAAACTACTCATGATGTGTTCCTAAAACAAAGAATTTATAACTATATATGTGAAAGTATTTCAAACTTGGTTTATTTCCTTTCACCATTTGATATGGTTTGACACCATGCATGTTGATCAAAATACAAATTTGAGTGAAGCAAGCAGTACTCAGCTTCTGCCCAAAAGTAAGTGGGTAATTTTGCTTCTTCTAGCATTGTTTTTCCAGCTTTTAAAATAGTTATGTTATTTCTTTCAACCACTCCATTTTGTTGAGGAGTTCCAAATGCTGGAAAAATTTGTTAAATTCCTTTCTATGCATAAAACTCTTTAATAGCTACATTTTTATATTTTATACAATTATTTCTTCTTAATAGGGTTAAATATCAAAGTAGTTACTAAACGAAGGATCTAGTATCAATAATTTTATTGTAGTTAACGGGTCTCAATTGTACCACTTTAGTATACGATAATGACACTCTCGTTAGTTTGACCCGTTGAGCCGATGAGAAACGTTATGGCATGTATGTGTGGATTACATGGCTCTTACATGGCATATGAGTTAGTGTACATGTGTAGTTATATGTATTTATATTACAAATATTAGAAATAAAACATACAAGACACATTATGCTAATCCGGAATCCGCTCAAGCCCTAATTAGAAATTAGAGTTAAAAATCCTAATTGTGCGATCAGAGCAGCCAAACCCTAATTAGAGTATCATACATACTATAAATCGACTCAGGTTCTTCGAGTTTTGTAGAAATATTCATTCATACTAAAGATACATATAATCGGTACTTAACAAACCCTATATGAATGTGTTTTTATGATCATATAACTGTTATATTTATTTCAATATGCCTTTATATTTTATATATCATGCTTGTATATGTATTTAGAAACTTGCTTATGTGCCTTAGATGTGTTTAATATTGAAATGGTGTATATATTTGTTTGTTTATTTTGTGTTGCATGTGATAGTATGGAATCATCAGTTACTATATATTACGCCACCATAATAATTTTTGCTCTCCTCCTAACATGAATTACCTTGGTGGTAAGGTCCAAGTTATAAATGAAGTTGACACTGATTTGTTCTCATTTATAGATTTTGACGAATTTGTTGATAAATATGATTATAACCCCTCGGATTTAGTTTTTTTCAATGATGGTGGAACTTTTGAGGGTGTGAAATCCTTTTATATGATGATAATACATTTAGAATGATGGTTGAGATCCATAAACCATATGGTCAAATTGATTTGTATATAGATCACTATAATATTGAGAAAGTGATTGATGAACCTTAGAGATAGAGAGTTTATAGAAGGGAGAATGAGAGATATATAGATGAATTTAGTGATGATAGTGATCCTGATAATCTAGAGTATGATGTCGAAACTAAGAGTGATCCTGATGATCTAGAGTGTGAATTTAGAGGGAATTCAAAAAAATTTAAAGAGTCATTGGTATTGAATACTAAAAATTCATATGTTCATCATCAAAACCCTAGTTTGAGTGATGATTCTGACTATACTTCTGATGAGTTGAAGCCAAAGTCATCTTTTAGTGAAGATGAGAACCATAGGATTGGGTATATTGACCCTCCAAATCCTAAGAAAAGAAAAAATAAAGAGTTAGGGTTAAATATGAACATAGATATGAAACTACAAAGTGGCATGTGGGGATGAAATTTGTAAGTATGTTAGAGTTTAGGGTAGTTGTTAGGCAGTATGGGATAAAGGGAAGAAGAGGAATTATGTTTATAGAAAATGATGCAAAAAGATGTCAATTTTGCTATGAAGTTTATTGTAATTAATTCTACATATGATTTAGTAAATATAGAGATAATAAAAATTGCACAATGAAGACATTGTTCATAGAGCATAACTGAAGTACACCTTACAGTAACAATCTTGCATGTGTGAAATATCTTACCTCAATAAAAAAAGTATGTTTTGGATCTTTTCACTGATACTGGTATGACATCTGCTAAGCCCTCATATGTTCCTACAGAGCTGAATCGTCAACTTATAGAAAATTATTCCAAGGTCCTAAACAACAATGATTCTACTATGTATTGAAGAATTGTGGAGAAATTGGTGTATCTTAAAATCACCAAACCTGACTTATCTTATTTTGTACACATCATGTCTCAATTCTTGGCCACACCTAGAGTGGATCATTTGACTACAGCCTATAGTGTCTTGAGATATCTCAAACAATTTTCAAGTCGGTTTATTAATTTATGTTAAAATCCCTCTTATCTTAACAGCCTACTATGATTATAACTGAGGTGGGTGTAAGGCTTCCAGGTAACCTTTTAAATGTTATTGCATTATGCTTAGTGAATCTTTAGTCTTCTGTAAGTGCAAAAAGCAATATACTATTTCTCAGTCCACTGTTGAGGCTGAATACCGAGCCACGGCAGCCACTTGTTGTGAGGTAACATGGTTGGTGAAAGGCATATGACTAGACCTATTTTTAATAATTAGATGACAACTCAACTCAAGCTAGAAAGAGAAGTAAATAATAAATATGAAAACATGAATAAAGACTAAAATAGTAAACTAGACACAATGAATCAGATTGTCAGAAGTATTTTTATGAGGTTGCTACTCAACACCGGAAGAAGTTCATTAATATGTTCAAGCGTCGACGAAAAATAAAGAAGTAGTATTTCAGAAGAGTTCAGAAGACAAAGAAGATTCCAAGTGGTTACTACAAAAAGATTCCAAGAAAAGAGATATTAGAGACAAAGCTAGAAGCGAGAACAAGACAGAAGATCACAGCTTTTAAAATTAAAAGGTGAAGAATATTTATTTTAGTATGACACAAATGAACCAGACAGTACATTTGTGTGTCAACTAATTTAATAAATATTTATCACCTAGCTCAAGTAATTTTCAGACAGAAGATAGTGAAGACAGAAAGACTCAAGTCAAATCTACAAAGGTTGTGCAACGAAGAAACTATTTAATTCTACTATCAAAAGTTAATTAATTATTTTTTAATTCATCTTTAATTGATTTAATTTATAAATTATTTAATTAAAATTGATGGAATTAATTAAGTTAAAAATGATATTTTATTTTTCAGTTAAAGAAAGTCTTGTTGCACCACATTTAAAAGTCTTACCGAATTAATTCAATAAAATTAATAAAAAAGTCTTACCGAATTAATTCAATAAGACTAATAAAAAGTCTTACCGAATTAATTCAATAAGACTAATAAAAATTCTTACCGAATTATGCTTTATTAAAATTCTTACCGAGCAGACTTTCAAAATTCTTACCGAGCAGACTATTGAAAAAGTCTTACCGAGATGTTTAAAAGTCTTACTGAAATTTAAATGACTTTCCCAGCTTATTTCAAAAGTCTTGAAGGCTAATTTATAAATACTTTAAGATTTTTTAATAAGTTTTATTCAAAAGTCTTGCTAGCTTTCACCTCTATAAATATGAGGCCATTAATATCATTATTTACGTAGTTGAAAACATTCAAATTCAGTAATTTATCTGCATTATAATATTCACAGACTTTCTGTGCTAGTTTGAAATATATTTGTTAAAAAACAACAATTCATGTCGAAATCGTTCTATAATATTTTATCAATTATAAATACTTTCATCATATTAATTTTGTAATACTTTTCAAGTTAAAATTATATCTTCTACTTAAACAGTATTTCATTAAAATTAATATTTCATGATTAATTAAAATAATAATTTTAAATCTGAAATTCTATGATTAAATATTGATATTGTATTCAACCCCTCTTCTACAATATCAGGGACCAATAATTGGTATCAGAGCTGGTTGATATTTTTAATATCGGATCTGAACAAAATATTCTATAACTCATATAGATCTCAAAAATTAATTTTTATTCAAAATAATTTTTATCCAAAAATTATGTTTAATCATAAATTATTTTAAGTCAAAAATTATTTTTGGAAACACTTAATTTTTAATCTTATTTAAAGATGAGTACATAAAAAGTGACGAGCATTAAAATTCAACCGTTTGATAAAGATCACTACAACCTGTGGAAGCATAAGATGCTACTATTCATTGGGATTGACAATCCCAAGTATGCATTAATTTTGGTCTACGAAATTGAAACTCCAATAACAGTTATTCTCGAGCACGAGATAGATGGGGTCATAATTCCTCATAGACAGTTTCCAAAAAGTCTGGCTGATTACACGGATGAAGAAAAGGAAGTTGTATCCCTGGATAACAATCTCAAAAATATATTAATAGAATCCCTAGATTACGTTATGTACAATCACGTGGTCAATTGTTAAAACGCCAAGAAAATCTGGGATACAATAAAGATAATAAACGAAGGGACTGAAGAAGTCAGAGAGAATAGACTGGAGATCCTGACCTCCCAATACGAGCAGTTTAGATCTAACCCTGGTGAGGGTATCTCTGAGGTGTTTTAGAGATTGTATAAATTGATAAACGAGCTCAACCTAAATGGGAAATATTACAAGAACCAGGAGGTCAATAGGAAATTTTTGCTACTTTGCCAGAGCATCTGGAATATAGGATCGCAGCTATCTGGGAGTCTAGGGACATGAAAGAAGTAACCTTAGAAAGACTCTACGGAGTTTAAAAGACCTATGAAATTGAACAGATCCGGACCATATATATATATGACAGAGGTAAGGTTTTGAGTTCCTCTAAAGCACTAATAGTGGAAGCCCTAGAGAAGAATGAAGTGAAGGCTGTTGCACCTTCTAACAGTTCAATAGAGTATGTGGTTCCAGAATTTAGACATACTTCAGATAACCAGGAAAATGGTGAGCTCTACTCTTTGAAAGAACTAGATCAGCTAGAAGATGAATCTCTAGCTTTGGTTGCCAGGAGGTTTAGCAAAATGAGATTCTGAAGGAACCCCTCCTATAAAGTTAAAACTAATTTTGAAAGATTCCAGAGAGGAGGTTCTTCTACAGCTATATCAAGAAGTGGATACAAGACCGGCTTAGTTGATAGAAGCAAGTTTCGTTGCTTCAACTGTAATGAGCTAGGCCACTTTGCAACTGAGTGCAAGAAGCCTAAGCAAGGNCTAGGCCACTTTGCAACTGAATGCAAGAAGCCGAAGCAAGGAAAGAAGAGAGAGTCTTATGAAGAGCTCAAAGAAAAGTATGATGCACTTGTGAAAAAGTATCAGGGTAAATCTTATATAGCAGAAGGCAAAAGACGGGATGACTCTGACAACGATGATGATGAAGAAATGGGAAATCTTGATCTTATGGCTTCATCCGAAGAATCACTATGTCTAACTCGAGAAGGAGGAAAATAGGTAGATCCTTCATGCCCTACGATGTTTAAATTGTTAGGTAAAGAACTAGATGATATAAGAGATAAAGTTAAGAAACTAATTCTCAAAAACAAAGTTTTAACTGACGAGAATGATGTTTTAAAATTGTTAAAAACCAGAAATGACAAACTGACTGAGGACTTAGCTTTTCAGGTAAATAGAGTCAGTTTTTATGTTAAAGTTTAAACTTATCTCAGAAATCAAATAGTGGAAGAAAAAAGAAGTGTCTGGCCTATAAGAATTCCTCTTATATTGCAAAAGACCTAATTGACCAACAGGAGATAAAACATAAAGTTAGAATAGGCTTTGAGTACAATCAATCTGTAGGAAAGGAAGCAACATCACCCCGTTCAGAAAAAGTGTTGAAGAAAGGGATATTTCAAATGTTGTTAAGGACACACATAAACCACTTTCCATAACCCCTGTAGCAGAACCCATCCTTGAGAGCTCTATATTAATTTCTTACGAAATGAATTTAGAGGACCTCGAGGAAGAAAAGAAAAGAGAGGAACAAGCTAGGGACATACAAGGAGTTAATCTCCAACGAGAGAAATGTGGTGTTGTATAACATGCATGTTATTGATGTATGCCATAAACCATGTGGTGTTGTAAATTGTATGTTATGTGCTTTTAATTCTATGTCTGCATACTTCAAAATCATGTTTACTAAGAAAAATAACATGACACCTAGACAACACATTAATAATAAATTTGTGAAATCCAAGACGACGATTCCTTCATCTGCCAAGAAGGAAACATATGTTCCGAAGTCTAAACAGAAAGTTATTAAGACTGTTTATAGGAATATAAGTACAGTCAAGGTAGATGCTGTTGTTGTTCGAAAATGATCTGTTGTCAAAGCTAACAAAGGTCAATTCTTTAAGTATGTCGGGCCCAATCAATTTTTGGCTCCGAAGACGATTTAATCTGTTTGATATTTGCAGGGAGTTAAACAGGTAAACCGAGTTGTATGGATCCTGGACAACGGATCTTCAAGGCATATGACCAGAGATAGAGCCCTGTTATCAGATGTGGTTGAAAGAGCTAGCCCAATCATCACCTTTGGAGATAACAACAAAGGAATGACTACGGGATATGGCAAGTAAAATGCTGGGAATGTTATCATTGAGAATGTCTCTTTAGTGGAAGGAATTAAGCACAATCTACTCAGCATCAGTCACTTCTGTGATAAAGGATACAAAGTAAACTTTATCAAGGAAAAGTGTTTAATAGCTTATTCTAAAGATGACAAACTAGCCTTACGTGGAGTAAGGAAAGGAAACTTGTACGTAGCCGATCTCAACTCAGGAATTGAAGATGAAGAAAACTGTTTCTACTCAAAGGCTTCATCAGAAGAAAGCTGACTATGGCACAAGAAACTCTCACACCTAAATTTCAAAACAATGAACCCTCTAATCAAGAGGGATTTGGTGAGAGGACTTCCTCCGATGGAATTTACACAATAAGGATTGTGTGAGGCATGTCAGAAAGTAAAGTCAAAGAAAAAAGTCACAAAGGCACAGACACTTTAAACATTTCTGAATCACTTCAACTGTTACATATGAATTTATTTGGTCTAGTTAATATAATGTCTATGTCAAGGAAAAGATATGCCTTAGTGATTGTAGATGAATTCACAAAATACACATGGTTTTATTCTTAAACTCTAAGGATGAAACTCCATAATTGGTGATTGATCATGTAAAGTTAATTGAGTTAGATTCAAAGTTAGTTGTTTGGGCAATCAGGTCAGATAATGGAACAGAATTCAAGAATGAAATTTTGAATGACTTTTGCTCAGACAAGGGGATAACAAGACAATACTCAGTGCCAAGAACTCTGCAAAAAAAATAGAGTTGTAGAAAGAAAGAATAGAACCATGATTGAAGCTGCAAGAACAATGTTAAGTGAATCAAGGCTACCAATCTACTTCTAGGATGAAGCGGTAAATACAACATGTTATACCCAGAATCGAACTCTAATCAATAAAGATCAAATGAAAACTCCATATGAATTAATGGCTGGCAAGAAACTAACACTCAAGTACTTTCATGTATTTGGAGCCAAATGTTATGTGCTAAAAGATGGAGATGAACATCGTGGCAAGTTCGAGGCAAAGCACACGAAGAAATTTTGTTGGTTATTCAAGAAGAGCATATAGGGTGTACATAATTGATCAACACCAAGTAAAAGAAAGTGTCAACGTAACTTTTGATGACACTAAACTCCCAAGTATCCAAACTGAAGATCCTTTTGAGTCATTAAAATTTGATAATTATCCAGGCTCACATTTCGATGATGAAGAAGAACTTGAGGTTGCAACATGATATGACAATAATGATGATAATGATCCAGGTAATAGTGGTGGAAACAATGGTAACACTGGAGATACCACTAACACCAATGGTGAATCAACAAGTCATCTTGGTAGCAACTCAGGGGGAGATGATGGATCCACAGGTAGAACACAACATCACAATGAATATCGAGGTGAATCATCAAGATCAAACCTACCCAGGGAAAGGATATAGAGCATAGATCATCCTTTTAAATTGATCATAAGTGTTCCAGATGTTGGAGTTAGAACTAGAAGTGCAACTTCAAATGGATGTCTATTTTCAGTTTTTCTATCTCAAGAAGAACCAAAGAAAATTGAAGATGCACTAAATGATCCAGATTGGGTTCTTGCCATGCAAGAAGAGCTCAATCAGTTTGAGAGACAAGAAGTATGGACACTGGTACCCAGGCCAAGAGATAGATCTGTGATTGGTACCAAATGGGTATACAGGAATAAATTATACGGTAATGGCATTGTTACGAGGAACAAAGCAAGACTGGTGGCTAAGGGTTACTCCCAAGAAGAGGAAATTGATTATGATGAGACCTACGCACCAGTTGCAAGACTTGAAGCAATCACAATATTTCTAGCATTCGCAGCACATTCCAATTTCAAAGTTTATCAAATGAATGTGAAGAGTGCCTTTCTGAATGGAGAGCTAGAAGAGGAAGTATACCTAGAGTAGCCCCCTGGCTTTGAAAATCCAGAGTTTGCTGATTTTGTATATTTTCTATTCAAAGCCCTCTATGGACTCAAGCAAGCACCGAGGACATGGTATGACACTCTTTCTGAATTTTTACTTGAAAATAATTTTATTAGAGGTGTCATAGATAAAACTCTCTTTTATAAATTGCATGATAAAGATATGATATTTGTCCAAGTTTATGTTGATGATATTATATTTGGTTCTATTCACGAAAACTTGTGCAAGAGATTTGCTATGTTAATGCAGAATAGGTATGAAATGAGCATGATGGGTGAGCTGTCATTCTTCCTTGGACTTCAAGTGAAGCAAAAGGAAGATGGGATTTTTATTTGCCAATCAAAGTATATGTAAGGGATCTTCTGAGGAAATACAGTCTAGAAGATTCCTTACAGGCAAAAACCCCAATGACAATAGCCACAATGCTTGGAAAAGATGAAACTGGTAAAAAGGTTGATATCACAAGCTATAGAGGTATGATAGGCTCATTATTATACTTAACTGCAAGTAAACCTGACATAATGTTTGCAACATGTTTATGTGCAAGGTTTCAATCTGATCCCAAGGAATCTCATCTTATAGTTGTTAAACAAATTTTTACATATCTGAAGGGTACACCAAACCTTGGAATTTGGTACCCTAAAGATACATGTTTTGAACTAATAGGCTATTCAGATTCAGATTATGCCGGATGCAGGATGGACATGAAAAGTACTTCTGGAAGCTGTCAGTTTCTAGGACGTCGGTTGATCTCCTTGTATAACAAGAAACTGCACTCAGTATCTACCTCGATAGCCGAAGCAGAATACATTGCGGCAGGTAGCTTTTGTGCTCAGATCTTATGGATAAGGAATCAACTAAATGACTATGTACTTGCGTTGAACAAAATTCCAATTTTCTACGACAACATAAGTGTTATAGCCATCTCCAACAATCCTGTACAACACTCTCGAACCAAGCATATTGACATAAGGTATCATTTCATAAGAGAGCATGTAATGAATGGAATTGTGGTATTATATTTTGTACCCACAGAAGATCAGATAGCCGACATCTTCACGAAACCACTTGATGAATCCATTTTTTCTAAGTTGGTTAGTGAATTAGGGATGTTAAATAATGGCTAATTTTTTGTTGCTAGGAATTGATTTGAGTTCATAAATATTAAATGTTAATATTTAAAGGATTTATGATACTTGAATCAACAAAATCCTAAGGCTTATGAATATTTGGGTAAATTATCTTGAGAATAATTTAATACTCTTAATAGATAATTATTTCAATTATAGCATAAGTACTTATTATTATATATTATTTTATAAAAGCATTTTATAAGCATTTTATGTAAATAATAATATGTTTTTCTAATTATTATTGCACATTAATAATTATCATGTTATTAACTATTTAATTAATTTATTCATTAAATTTATTCAAGTTTGAATTAATTAAATTCCTAAATTAATTGAAACAGTTAATAAAAAAAATAATTATTATATGTTATTAATAATTTAGTTGTATGTAAATTATTGTCTTATTTTATTAATTAATTATCGAATGTAAATATTTAGTTGCTTTATTATTATTATTAATTAATCTATATTTTGAATAAAATTTCCTTTATTTTATTTTATTTTTTAATTTTGGAACAGTTAATAATATTAATATAAATATATGTTTACTATTTATATTTATTATGTTTTTATATTTTGTATACTTTTTTTTCTTTTCTCGAAAAGACTTTTGTCTTGATTTTTCGGCAAGACTTTCTTATTTAAAACTCGGCAAGATTTTTCCAAAAAGTCTTACCGAGATGTGTTTAAATTGTTCTTATAAAAGTCTTACCGGAACAAAAAAATGGTTTTAATCTTAATAAAACTCAGTAAGACTTTTCAAAAGTCTTACCGAGCAAAAGTCTTCCCGACTTTTTTTTAATGTTTTATACTTAATTTTTTTTTGTTTTGCAAAAGTTTTACATCCCTGTTTACCCACACACTCGTATATATACACACACGCACCAGATCTCAGCAAGACTTATCAAAAACCTTTCGATTTTTCTCAGTTTCAACTGCTAAGTTGCTACTATTCGATTTAACAAGCCTTGTGCTTGCTTGGTTACGTTTAATAATCCAATCTTAAGCCAAAACTATGTCCAATTTTATTAGATTCGGACTGTTTTGAACCTATATTGAAGAACTGAGTTTGATTGATTCTTTGTGGTGATTAAGAACTGTTATTGAATCTTTTTTGTGTGTTAAATCGATTTGGGGGGTGTTAGTGCAGTTAGAGTTTTGATTTGTGCTGTTTTAATCGAATTGAGTGGGTGTTAATTAGTTTTTGGTTGTAATTTTTGAATTAAGGGCTAAGTGGGTAATTATTTAAATTTGCTAATATCATAATTAAAAATGGCAGCCATGTTTGTAATTGCCAAGACTAATTTTGTTGGATTTTTTTATCTAGAGAAGTACCATGAGGCTAGATTTAGGTCGTGGATCAGATTCATGAACGAACATTCTATGGTGAGAACAGTTATTACTCTGGATACCCCATTGAAGATTGAGTCTCTCAGAGCCTTGTACTCCACTGCCAGGAATTGTACGAATGATAGGCTGGTTCAATTTTCTTTTAGAATTGGAGAGACAGAGTACATTGTTGATGAAATTGACATGAACAGAGTCTTAGGGTTCCCAACAGATAATTTTGAGATCCTACCAACAGTAGAAGATATAACAAATTTCTTCTGGTCAATTCATTATCAAGGCAATATAGACCTGGTAAAGTTGTCTAAATCTCAGTTAGTGGGAGAGTAGGATTATTTCTATGACACTTTGGCTAAGGTTTTTGCTCTCACCATGAAGAGCAACTTCCACAACATTTCAACTCTTCTTCAAGTTATTGGGTATTCTGTGGCCCACAACCGAAGAATAAATTTTGGGAAGCTGATCCTGATAGAAATTATAAGGAAGATATGCACTGTTGAGAGCAGAAACTTGAATGTGGATCAGAAAATTTCTTACTTTTATCCAAGGTTTCTAATGCTTTTGATGAATCATCTTCTGTCAGAAGAAGACAAAGCTCGCTTTGAACACAGTCCAGTGGAAGTTTCCCCAATGACTCAAAAGAATTTGTTCACCAGACTCAGCAATAAGAACAAATTTCAATCAAATAGTCAATCCTGCACAGGCTCAACCCCTTCAGCAAGAGCCAGAATAAGTGCCAATGGAAGTTGATAATCCTGCACTGCTATTTCTAGAGGCTGCCGTGATTTCTTATGGGCACAGGCATCCCAAGTAATTCAATCTTATGGTTCTTCATTATCTGCATATGGGCTTTTCTTCCTAGGCTCAGGCAGAACAAGAGGCACAGGTACAACAGGTAATATCTCACACCTTAGCTTCTAGTTTTTTACCTTTAAATATATTTGTGACGGACTATGATTGTGGTCTTACACTACAGGATTTCAGCTATGAACCTGAAAACACACAGGTTCAATTCCAAGTTGAGCTAGATCCTCAAACAGTTTCCTCTTCCTCACTGAGTCAAGTCAGAAAATGGAAAATACCTGTTAGAAAGACTAGAGGAAGAAGTAGAGGTATTTCAGTGAGTGAACCTGCAGCTCTGTCTCCACCTTAAAAAAATCGGGAAATGAAGCTGAGACAACTGCACACCCATCTTTATCCTTTCAATAGGATTTGGACTTTGAAGTGGCAATACAATAGTCTCTGGATATACTCGATCAACCGGGTGGATCTATTGAAATTCACCATTCAGCCGCGGTACCTTGTGATGAGTCAGACACACTGTTAGCGCTCACACTAGCAGGACCTCCACTTTCAGAAACACATAGTGAGGAGGGCACAATAAATTTTGAAGAAAATGTTTTTGATTCAAACCTGTCAGATGCCACATTTTCAGTGGACTAAGACATTCTTGATGCAGTGCAGCATCAGTTTCCCTTATAGGCTTTGAGGGGCACGACAGACCCTAACTAGCCACGCATTACATTGTCTAATGTGGTGACCCCCTAGATTTCTCACATCCAGTTCCTTCCGAGGAATTTCTCTTATCCACTAGTGGATTTGAGAGGCAACCACTCCATACAGGAAGTTCGGACTCCATTCAATGAGTAGTTACGTCAGTAGCGGAGCCATTTGTGGACACGCCCTCACAGGCATCAGAAGAGCATTTTGACTCTTCAACAGCTATAGTAATATATATATATATATAGGTACAGCTAAGGATTCTGGAAAGGAGAAAAACACGAGTGAAGTGAGGTAAACACTGAGTGAAACACATGCACCTAGTGTTAGTGATTTAAATAAGAGTGCAAGCGAGGTGAGTGCACACACACAAAGTGAACTATTGTCAAAAATGGAAGCTCTCTAGAAGAAAATGTAGATTGTTCAAGATGAGTTAGTCCAAGTTAAAGCACATGCAGAAACCAAGTCTACATCTGCCTTTGTAACTGAATAGCTTACAATCGTGTGAAAAGATGTTGTTGATGTCAAGTCAAGCATTCTCCTCAAAATACATGATATCCAGAATGTTCAAAGTCTCATTGCTGAGGATATGAAGGAGATTACCAACATAAATGAAAGAATTGGTGATGTGGAAAGAAGCTTGACTCGGAGAATAATTGAAGATGAAGAAATCTCCTATAAGCGCTTCAACAAGCTTGACGAAGGTATGATTCATTTGGATGAAGGGATGAAGTAGGCCTATCTGACAATGGAAAAACTTGTCAAATCAATTGAAGCTTCTAAATCAATAGAGGATCCCTCAACTAAGGGGGAGAAAGAAAAGAAGAAAGTAAGTGTAGCTGGAGAAGAATGAGATATTGGAGATAAAGGAAAAGCCAAATTGTATTCTAAAGATCAGTTTGAGTCTAATGTTTCAGAAGAACATTATTATCCTAAAGATAAATTTATTGATGATAGTGCTCAAGATGATACATACAATCTTGACTACTGTAGAGCCGAATAAGAAAGTGCCTTTGATGAAGAATTCTTATTTCCTAAAGAGAAAGAGTCTGATCATGCCTATGAAGAGGCCATGAGGAAACTAAAAGAAGACATCTAGGCAAGCAATGATAAAACTGAGCAAATGAAGGATCTAGTCAAGGAGAGAGCACAGGTTGAAAGGAAAGCAAGTCTGGAAAAGAAGAATCTGTGGGCTATTGCTATAAAGGAGAAGAAGAGAGATGTACAAATGAAGATAAGTGCAAAATGGGACACTGCTAGAGAAATCATGAACAAGCTTCAGAAGGTTCCATTTGAAGACACGGACTTGAAGTCAATTATCGAACGCTTGAAAAATTCAAATGATAGCATCGATGATTTTATGAAAGCCCTGAAAGAAGAAGTGGATTATATCACTTTCATAGTAGATCACATTCTTGAAGACTAGCAGATATTAGTCTACACACACAGGAATGACACATTCAGAGTTTCTATGAAGTTCTTCAGAGCAAGATCTCTATCTGTATTATGGACTTTATTGAACAAAGTAAGAACAAGCTCAGAAGAAAATGAACTAATAAGAGACAGACTCCGAGAATTTGTAAGAGTTGTCAGTCTACAAATCATTCTTGATCCTCATGAAGTAAGATTCCTCTCACACAAGTTTTATCATACATTGAAGTTAGATGAGGAGTCCTTACAGAAATGAACAGTTAAATACATGATTGAGGTTGAGACAATGCTCAGAAATAAAGGATTCAGATCTCAAAAGAAGTTAGATGCTGCTGAAAAGATCCGGAAATACTGTTTGTCAAAGAAAATTCCATCTTACATCTGGAAGATGTCAAAGATAGATTCAAATGTCATTTAATGTCCAAGAAGAAGAAGTAAATCCTGTTGAGCAAGAAGTGCAAAGGCAGTTAGCTCGTGCTGAACAAAGATGGTTGGAGAATCCACTCAATCAGCAGAATCAGAAACTAAAGAGATACCAAGGACACCTGTGCATAAGAGTTCAACTCTAGAAGAAGGTGAAGTTGATACTTCTGAAGACTAAAGAATTAGATAGGTCAAGATAGAAATTTGTAATACATGTTCAGTCTAGATGAACATCTATCTTGTATTTATCTTTCAAGCATGAATCTAAAAAATTATTAAATATAATACTATAACTTTTTATTATTTACAGTTCTTAAAATGTCGTATTACTTTCTTAGTTGTTAGTTGAGTTATCCTCTAGAAATTTATGTGTTAAATGTTTAACAACAAATAGGGGAGATTGATAGGAATATGATTAGGCCTATTTATAATAATTAGATAACAACTCAACTCAAGCTAAAAAGAGAATTAAATAATAAATATAAAAATAGGAATCAAGACTAAAACAGTAAACTAGACACAAAGAATCAGATTGTCAGAAGTATTTTTATGAGGTTGTTACTCTACACTGGAAGAAATTCATTAATATGTTCAAGCATCGACGAAAAATAAAGAAGTAGTATTTTAGAAGAGTTCAGAAGACAAAGAGGATTCCAAGTGGCTACTACAAAAAGATTCCAAGAAAAGAGATATTAGAGACAAACCTATAAACGAGAACAAGACAGAAGATCACAACTTTTAAAGTTAAAAGGTGAAGAATATTTATTTTAGTATGGCACAAATGAACCAGACAGTACATTTGTGTGTCAACTAATTTAATAAATATTTATCACCTAGCTTAAGTGATTTTCAGACAGAAGACAGTGAAGACAGAAAGACTCAAGTCAAATCTACAAAGGTTGTGCAGTGATTAAACTAATTAATTCTACTATCAAAAATTAATTAATTATTTAATTTATGTACTTAAATTAATTTATCTTGAATTGATTTAATTTATATATTATTTAATTAAAGTTAATGGAATTAATTAAGTTAAAAATGACCTTTTATTTTTCAGTTAAAGAAAGTCTTGTTGCATCACATTTAAAAGTCTTACCGAATTAATTCAATAAGACTAATAAAAAAAGTCTTACCGAATTATTTCAATAAGACTAATAAAAAGTCTTACCGAATTAATTCAATAAGACTAATAAAAAGTCTTACCGAATTATGCTTTATTAAAAGTCTTACCGAGCAGACTTTCAAAAGTCTTACCGAGCAGACTATTGAAAAAGTCTTACCGAGTTGTTTAAAAGTCTTACCGAAATTTAAATTTCTTGTCCAGCTTATTTCAAAATTCTTGAAGGCTAATTTATAAAGTCTTTAAGATTTTTTAATAAGTTTTATTCAAAAGTCTTGCTAGTTTTCACCTCTATAAATATGAGGCCATTAGCTTCATCATATTAATTTTGTAATACTTTTGAAGTTAAAATTATATTTTCTACTTGAACAGTATTTCATTAAAATTAATATCTCGTGATTAATTAAAATAATAATTTTAAATTCAAAATTTTAAATATTGATATTGTATTCAACCCCCTTCTACAATATCAGGGACCAACAGTTGGTTATTATCATCAACTATTTGCAAATCTTTCCTTCACTCCTTCAAATTCTGTATTTCATGAATGTACAAACACACATTGAAATTGATTGTCATGTGGTTCGAGAGAAAATGCAACAAGGTTTGATTGCAGCAGTTCATATCCCTTCCGTCATGCAGCCAGCAGACATGCTTACCAAAGTTGAATGTCTGCAATATCTTCCGGTCATCCAAGGGGAATGATATCACATATGCGAACAAGGAAGAGTCAACTCAAGAAGTCAACAAAGGATGACAACTGAGCATAACAGAATTATGTTATATAACTGATATGGGTTGAAAGTAAGCCCTAAAGACACAATTAATGTGGCATTAATTGTACCTAATCTGGTCCAAAGGGGAAGCCCAATTATTAAGGCTTGAAACCCTAATTAATAAATAAATTCGTAATTAATTAATTAGCTAAGTATACAGCTAATTAATTATGTCCAACTACAAGGAAACCTATTCCTACATGGAAACTGCTTCTACAAAGGATCCAGAATCCTTCTAGGAAACACCTTATCAATCAAGGTTCCTAAACCCACTCTAATTCTTAGACTTTCCACGTCTATATAAAGGGCCTAACCCCTCATTATTAGAACTACGTTTTGGCTTGATTCTCTAAACACAACAGAGATACGTAGGCATCTTGTGAAGGCAGAACCAAGCTACGAAACACAAGCTCAGCCATTAAAGCTCGTTAAGCTCCGACATACATCGCATTAACTACACCCCAGTTTTTAATCCATAACATTTGGCGCCGTCTGTGGGAAGAAGACATCAACCATGGCAAGAACACGGCGAACTGACGGAGACATCGTCCCCACCACAGGTGATCCGACTGCTATCATCCCTCCTGATGAAACTCAAACTACCGAGGTCCCTGTCACCACCACTGTTCCCGCTGGAACCCAAGGTCCTAATACTCAAAGGCTTGGTCCGTTTAGTGAGATCGTCCAATCCACCAATCCTGAGGACATCGTCCTTGGATCCAACCCACTATCCCAGGTAACTCAAACTCCTTTTATTGCTACTGCTCCTCCACACGCACAAATTTCTACTGTTGTTATCCCTAGTAGCACTGTCGCCCAACCTAGGCTTGGAATCTCCCAAGCTTATCCCCCTCTTTACATCCGAGGGTTGGAACCCCCGCAAAACTATGGGCGTAGAGAAGATGTCCGTGATTTCTCAGGACCATACTCAACTGATGATGAAAGCTCAGAAGGCACTGACGTCAATCCTAGGAGAAGAAGGCTTGGTAAAGAGCCCGCAGGAAGCCGGCGTTCACAGTCCCGTAGGACATTAGAACAGAAAATTGC
>QRFB01005493.1:0-22772 GCA_008931105.1 Oenanthe javanica
GTCAAGTTATATATTGGAAGGAAAGTTTTGTACATTCTTATTTTTCTCCTCTCAAATTCACATACACTCGTAGACATTTGCACAAATTTTGAACTTAATACGCGATAGATTATTTTAAAGAGTTGTTGCAGAAAACAAAAAAGAGAAGTTCAAACTCAGATTAGTTAGGCATCATAGAAAGCAAAAGGGATGCCAAGAATAAAGTATTTGGTATGGTTGTTGACTAATATACAAGTAAGAATAAAGTATTTGGTATGGCTGTTGACTAATATACAAGTAAGCAGTTGATATTAACAGTGTTGTTTAAGGCGCAAATTATAAAAAAGCGCAAGACCTAAGTTTGAAGCGCGAGGCGCCATTAATCGCGCGCCTTTTGACCAAAAAAAATCACAAATTTAACAAAAAACTAGTACTTAACATAATCTTAACATTCAAACATAATAAAAAACATAAATAACATGATAATAGTGTCAATAATTAAGGCTTAATCGATAAGGTTCTCTAGTTCAAAAGCTTCGGTGTCATTAAACTCGATTTCTGGCCCCTCAAATTCTCGCTCTTCCTCTGTGTGTATATACAGAGAAAGACTTACGTTTAGATTGAGGCTGTGATGTTTAGATGAGACTGGGTCTTATGAAACACTTTAGGGTTTCCTCCTTTTACCCCTTTTTTTAAGGGTATTATCGTTTTTTTTGTTATCAGCGCCTTTTTACATTTAGTAGCGCCTTTAGCGCCTTTTAGCGCCTTTTGGACGATTTCGGAATCGCGCTAAATCGCTTAATTTCGAATCGCACCCCTTTCGCCTAATCGCGAAGCGCCATTAATCGCGCCATTAATCGCGCAATTAATCGCGCCTTTAACAACACTGGATATTAGTCAACAGCCATACCAACTAATACGATATTTGAAGGTAGTTCTTTACTGACCAAGGAGGGGTTCCTTGTACGATATTTGTGGCAAACCCTTTTTCCTTGAATCTGAAGGTAGTTGCTACTTGCTAGAAAGAAGTGCAAAGTCCGATTTCTTTCCTGTACACTACTATTGTGAAGTTTTCTACAATTCACAACTTTTATTTCATTCTCCAATTTTCAGATTACAAGCTGCTTTATTGAAGGGAACTGTTAGTTTATCGGTATTAACCAAAAAGCTTTCATTAATATGCTTTGATGTAAGATGTGACGAAGTTAGTCATAATTGTCATTCTTAACCAAGTGTATTACAAACAAAGGGAACCTTGACAGCAAGTTAACATATTTTTATTAAGCTTAAACATATCAAACGAGGCGTTTTGATGCTTTTTTAGGCCTTTCTAACCATATTTGCCAAATTTTGTTTATAACACATTTATAAGGACTATCTACAGAGTGCAATTTAGGTTCATGCATGAGGGAGAGTGTTCACTTCTTTGCTTGGTCAAATAGAATATTATGTGTCTCCCAATGCGGGCCTGAAATTCAGAAATTCTCAGTTGTGTCATTATGTCTTTTATTTTCTATGTAAGGTACTGACCTGCTTTCTATGCAACCGAATGAATTAGCATATAGGTTCTGCTTCTCTGTTAGTAAGCTATAAATTGTTTTCCTCTTCAGTCTTCAATGGTGCTTCTGAATTGTTAATAATCTCATCAAAACTACCCTTAGTTCTGCCAAGACTACCATATATATATATATATATAGAGAGAGAGAGAGAGAGAGAGAGAGAGAATTTTTATATAGAGTTAAAGAGAGAATCACTATATATACACACAAGATACATATATTTATCTCATTATTCGTTAATTATAAGTATAAATTAAAATCGAATGATTCTACAGTAGAATCAAATTTAAAATCACTTTTTCGCTAACGTTTTAAGTATTAATTTTTTTGATAAGATTATATATGATTAATATTTTATAGTAGAAAAAAATTTTGTATTTTATAAAGCATGAATATGGTTAATTTTAAAATTACTTATAAGATTTTACATTAGAATGTAAGGATTCTCTCCATAACTTTATGTAAGAGTGTTCTCTCTAGAATAATGACCTATACATATATGTATATGTAGGTAGGCAAAAGTTCTATTGAGAACCTTATATGGAGTACTAATTGGAGAACATATATGTTTTGCATCATATTCTGCTTATTATATATTGCAGAATATATGTCTCTAATTTGTACTTCATTTAAGAGTACTCCATAGAATTTAACCCTATGTATATGTAGGGTTGTATTCAAATGAGAACTAGTTCTCCGAAGCTCTGGGAACTTCTATAGTAAATGGAATACATGGAATATATAAACTTGTGATCAATCAAATATTGGATCATAATGGAATTTTGGTGTATACCGGCTCCATAATATCAAATTGGGGAGGAATATTAGAACTAGAGATTGATAGGAACAAAAAAGGCCTGGCCAGCCAGCCCACAGGAATAAAAAGGTCTGTATGGAACAAAATACGTACATAACATGTGTTCTGTAAACATTTTGTCACTTTTTTTTCCAAATGTATGATTTATTCTCATATTTATGTTTTTATTTACAGATACATGTGTTTTTGATGAAACATGTGATATTTTTTACAAAAACCAAGTAGGGGAGGCTAGTACGGAGGCTAGTACGTTTTGTACATAACATGGATGAACATGTATGTGTGTTCTGTAAAAAAAAATCACTCATTTTTTTTTCAAATGCATAAATATTTCTCATAATTGTGTTTGTATTTATAAAACACATTTATTTTTGACAAAATTTGTGATGATTTTTATAAAGTAAGGAGTGTTCTCCAAGTTCTTCATAGAACCCAACCCACATACATACTTACATACAAGCTTTTAACCCGTGCATTAAAATCTGGTGGTATTCAGTAAGATATGTATATAGTTGGTCAAAAGGAAACCAAAAAGTCCACAGAAGTTATTTCTTTTCTTTTAAGAAGCAAGGATACGGGGGTGTAGTGAGGAATCACAAATTCGACAAATATAATCATTAGAGTAATCGTTATTAATTATTATCTACCTTTATTTAGAAATGAGATCAAATTGCTTAATTATGACTTTATATATAATATTTGAAATATTTTTCCTACTCCCTAGATGCAAAAGAAAAAGAAACAAGTAAACCACTGGATTTGAATTTTAAGTAGGAATAGTTTAGGCTTATTAAAATAAGGTTTATTTAAGTTTTTAATTTGTAATCATTCCAAAGCATCATGCACGTCAGTTTTTTGCTAAATGCAATAATTGGATTGGACTGTAAAATTATTGTTTATGTCTAATGGTTTTTCTGTTGTATCTAATAAGCAGATATCCATGTTCAAGAAGAATTATGACCATCTTCCAAAAGATACATACTTNTCTAGCCCAAACACATGATAATAGATGCTTTGTATATGTCTAAAATAGTTTTATTAAATCTGAGATTACCCAACCCCGTTCTTCAATACCCTTTTCCTGAAGTTTCACGTATATTGGAAAAATTGGAAAAAGTGGTAAACAAGATGAAATTTTTGTAGCTAAGCTCATAATAGTTCTGTAGATTGTTAATAATCCACTTACCTAAAATGTTCTCAGTATTTTTTAATTAAATATAATTCTATACTTTCCTCATATTTAAAATCATGATGTCATGTTTTACTATGGAGTATATCTGTGTCATCTTGTTAGATGCTTCTGGCTACAGTTTTTTTGAATTCAGCACACAGTACAGGTGTGCACGACTGCATGGTTTGGATTGGTTTTAGGTTAAAAATGTTATCAGACCACACTGAGTTTGATTTGGTCACTAGGACATATAATTAACCATCACCAAATGGTTTAAAACAGTTTTCTGAGTTTTAGTCATTCGTAGAGGCAAATAAGGCTTATTTGGGGACTACAATCCCTTCTAAACTTTCAAAATGTAGTACTGATAATCTTATAATTAACTTGGTTATATGATATGTCCTTGCTCCAACTACACATCTTAGTAAAATTATTTTTTTCTTGAATTTTGAAATATTGGTAGCAATGAATCGATATTTTATATCTAACATATTCACATATCAATATATCATCTTCCAACATTGCTAGTAAAAAAAATATGTTTATTAAGTTGATTCAAGTTCAAACTTTGCTATAGTTGTATTTCCCCAATATTTTAAAATTCAAGAATATATATAATATAATTTCTTTCAATTTTTTACTTAGCTCCCTGTGGATGCAAATCCTTGGTCCTCCCCTGGTGTCGGCTAAACATCTGTGGTTGGGTGTACGCTTTGGCTTTTATAGTACTTGAGTTAATTAAGTTGCAAATAGAGAAACCCTAGGGAAGAACCATTGAAAATAACTAATTTGTGATAATGTAATGTGCAACCAAACTTCAGATGTTTTCAGTATAATTTCCTGTATTATCAATTATTTCTATATTTATTTTTATTATTTGTGTTTTTAGGTCATTGTTCAAGGTTTACGGGAGTCTGGTGTGTTCAGCTCTGTTATTGCGTCTGCCCCGGCAACTCTCTCAAAAGACAAATTTTTGGCATCTGTTGAGAGTAGCAACTCATCTAGAGGTGCTGCTATGGAGTCGGTGGCAAGAAAAATTGACAAAAGCAAAGAATCTCATGCAACTGCAAGGAAGGCTCTAGAGGCTATAGATACTTCAATTCATGAAGCTGCAGTGCCACCATTGTCTCCCCCAGGCGTTGATGGTGAGTCGCTATTCCAAGCATAATGGTTTCCACCCACAGTTGCTGCTGCTACTACTTCCTCCTTAACATGGTGGAGATTAAAATTCTCGATATTACCTTGGGAAGGACTAGGAAAGAACTAGTAGGCTGATTGTTGTTTGGAGGTCATTTTGCTTCAGTTGTGTTGGTTCCCGATCATTACCCAAGCGCTGATGTATATTGAGATAAATATGTGAAGAGATATAGAAATAGCAAGGGTTTCAGCTTCTGTTTCTTTTTGGAGGGATGTGGGAAAAGGGAAAAGGAGTTGGAATGGGGTAGACAGGTTGCACATAAGCTGTCGGGTCACACAGGGAGAGGGGGGAGATTTGTAATCATGTACCATTTTGTATAGTATAGTTTCCCCTTTTCTTTTTTTCTTGCTAATCCATCATTGTTATTTCTTTTGTTTTTCTTAATACATGATTTAGGTTCGTACATGCTGATGGCTCTACAGTCATACTCTGGCCTAGTTCTAAAACAAGCGCAATGATGTACTCTATTTTTCATTTATCCAAGGGGGGATATAGTTCTAAAACAAGCGCGATGATGTACTCTATTTTTCATTTATCCAAGGGGGGATATGAATTAATTTGAACAACTATAAACAAATGTTAGAATTGAAATAAAATTAAAAAACAAAATTAGGTGTAAAATTCTCAAATAAAATGTGTAAATTATTGTAATTTGTACCCAGCCGTAAGTTTTTACACATATTAAGGCCAATGCAGAAAGATTAGCAAAATAAGAGCAGTTGGCAAAGACGAACAATGGGTCTGCTAGGATGAAAATATTAAAGTTTTCTTTTGAGTTGCTTGTTATCTTGGGTCATTCAATTCTTTCTGAAATTGTAGTTTTTTAAAGTGTCTTCTGTTCTGTATGGTGATTGGGTTGGCTTTTGTTGTTTGGGCTTTACTTGTTCGGATGTGTGTGCTTGTTTGTCTGATTTGCTACCTATTCATATTTCTAAAACAATTAAAACAGAGTATTTTAAGAGCAAGTCCAAAAATATCCTAAATTGTTGTCATGAGTTAAAACATAGGTCATTTTGAATAAATGAGTACTCCAACAATGTCCAGTGGTGTTCTATAACACTAGGATATCTATCGCATAAAGTTAGAAGACGAAAGGATTTTTTGGTCAGACGTATGGAGAGCTCATATTGGTCATGGGTTGAGAACGGGAATTGTCTTTTTTTTAGGACACTATTAGGACATTGTTATTAATAAAATATTAATTTCCCTTCATTGTTTTTATACTTATATTCTCTCCTCTTATCTTTCCCTCATTTAAATATATTATTATATTGTTGAAGTTGATATATGTATATAGTATTCTAAATCAGTAGGACATCATATTTTATTATATTTGTAGGGCATCTATTAGGATATTGTTGGATTGGTTCTAAGATACTTTTTTATCTCGACTTTCAAGTCAAATTTTAATGATAAAATAGTGTTATAAGAACTTTTAGTGACTTCTTAAATCATTAAGAGACTCTTTTTATTAACTCGTATTTTATAATATATTTCATAAAAACACTATCTCTCTCCACTATCTTTTCTTTTTTGTATTTAAAATATTTTTAGTAATTCTACCCTTATATTGGTAATGGCTAAAAATTAACAAGGATTAGTTAATAATAATTAATGTAGAATATTGTTAAATAAAATATAAATGTTTGTATATTTAAACGGGTAGAATCGATTGGTTAAGTATGAAATCCCTTAATTTGAGCACATAATCACTGTAATTTGAATCTTAAAATATTATTTGTAAAGAAGGAAAAAACATCATTTAATTACAAATGTATAGTAGCACAGATAGGATCTTCAAGGGAAAAAGGAAATCCCCAGAAACAATAATTCAAAATAGTCAGAGGTCATAATCATATTATATAAAGGAATACAGTTACTCCCATAATTTCTGCAGAGAATAAATGTAAACAACGTGACTGAAGATGTGACAACTATCTTATTCATAGTATTCGGAGTAACTATAGAGCTATATAAACTATGGTGAGGCTAATATTTTAATCGTATCCACCTTTAGTCAAATCCACCCGCTGAGAATGGAGAACACTGACACATTATTAAAGAATAGTATAAGATATCTTTGGATCTTTTTTTAACACCTTAAGATTTTGGATGAGCTGGTTACTTACATGGTATTAGAGTTAGGTTGTCAGGGTCACAAGTTCGACTCCCTCCACATCCAAATGACTATACTGAAGGCATAATTACTCTGTGTGGAATCTGAAGCTATTAAAAATAGAATCCTAAAGGGGCAACCATGGTATTTTGCTGGCAGCTATTTAATTTTAATAGAAGCTGATGCAATGACTCAAGTTACTAAAGAGCTTTTCCAACAGATCCCATTTTGGGTTCAGGTGTTTGGGATACCCATGGGTCATTTGATAAAACCATATGGAGAGAGACTGGGGAAGGCATGCATGAGCATGATAAAACCATGCAGAGCATACGTATGTGTATAAAACAGATAATTATGAGGACATGCATGCATGTTTTATTGTTTTGTGTGTAGCGTAATTTTATAACTAATTATTATAATATTCAGAAGTGTTCTCGGCCAAATGACCAATGTGCAATTGTGTTCATGCAACTCTGTGGTGCCCGATCTTGTCTAGGTTGTTACTACTGCTGTAAATTATGTTGTGGCTCAGGTCGATAATATTATGAACAGGGGGTCGTAAACATGTAATATAATTTATATTTGGGCACACAATTTCAGAGAGCTATACTTGTCACTCCTTTGAAATACCCGAGAGCAACTTCAATTCTCTTTTGTTGGATACTTATCTGAAATGCCACTCCATGTGGTTAGAGTTTATCTAGTTTTATATAAAGAATAATTACTTATTATATTTTTTAAGAATTTATGTCATATGTTTTTCTTTACTTTTCGAATGGATATTAATTATTTTTTTATTGTTGTTTTAACATGTGTTCTGTTAAAACAGATATTAAAATCTTATTGTTTAAATTTCCAAATACATCTCTGCATGTCTATTGTTTAGATAATAAATTTTGTTGTACGAAGAAACTCCGTTTTTTACGGGATTGTATTTCGATACAACTCAAAAGTTGTTTATGACAAAAAAAATATTTTTAATAATAAAAAAATTAAATAAGAAGTAAATATAAAAAATATTATTGGTAAAGTATATTCATTAAATTATTAAGAACTAATTTTTTTATATTATACTCCCTCTGATTTTTTATATTTGATATTTGACTTTTTTGCACACATCTCAAAGTACTTTGATCTTGTATTTAAAATAATTATTTATCAAGAAAAATAAATTTTGAATAAAAATATATAGCTTATACTAAAATTCACAAAATAAATAAATAAATAAATACTTTAACTATGTAATTAAAGTATTTTAAATTACGTGCAAATAAGTCGAACCCAAAAGAGTCTCTCGCAGATTCTCTATGTATCTTATAACTAGTGCTGTGTTTGTGTGGTACCTAGAATTGGGAACAGTGATGGTTAATTTTCTCATCTTTCATTCATACTGGTAGGAAAGTTGATTGAAGCAATATATTATATATGTAAATATTATAACTTTAAGGCTGACAGGGCAAACTTGAAGGTTCAAAGTGCAATTTAACAGAATACTTAATTGCACCCTTTTTTTCTACAAAACGGTCAGTACGTGCAAGTGCCTAAAACCTTAAGTCGTCAGGAGCATGCTCTTTTGTTACCAAGTCCCCTCTCTGCAATGTCGTATGACATGTAGTAGTACTGGATTTGTTTGTCAGTATCCGTTATTTTTTAGCTAGTATTCGTAGTCCTACCGCATAGTCAAAAGAGCTCTGAAACCATGTTAAGTTATCATGTCTCCCGTAATATTAAGCGTGAGTAGAGTGAATTGTTGATGGTGAAAGATTTGCGAGACTGCAAAATGCGAAATCTTCTAACTCTGCAGATGGATCAAACTTAACGTACACCAACAATGACTATTGATAATTGTACTTCCAGGTAGAATTGTCCATTGTTATCTATAAGTGGATTGCCACTCATGTTATCACAAACATATGAACATGTAAGAGGTCCCATAAAACACAAAATTTCCAATAATTCATGTAAAATTTCCCTCCACAAAGATAAAGCCTAAAGGAGGCCATTTGTTTTCCTATCCGGTATATATCTCAAGACCCACTTGCTCAAACTTTTTATATTGATCATCTCAAAAATGAGAACTGCAAATAATCTTACAGAGAAGGCAATGACCTTGGGATATATAGATATATTTAATTAAATAATAAGAAAAATTATGTCTGTCACTTAGCTTTTATAAACAGTGGAGCACTTCGGAAGTGTTTAAGGTGTTGGTTCAACTTATCCTTCTCACTTCGATATCACCAACATATGAAGTTATTATTGTTATAGTTTTGTTGTACTTGCAGTTGCAGGTTCATGCTAGACACAGACACTTCTTAATACCATCATGAGGTTTTGTTAGCTTCATGAAAATTTATGGTTCTGCGATGGCAAAGAAGAGCTGGTTTAGTGTGTTAAAGAACTTCTTTACAGTTGAAACACATTCAAACCGAGATAAGGTATAATAAACACATACTTGAGTTAACCTTTTCATTGTACATTTAATCATCGTTATAATTATGCCAGAGGCAGAAGAGAAGGAGATGGATGTTTGGAAGTATGTTCATCAAACCTCATGTCATGATTTCAGCTCCACGGCTATCTGAGGAAAGAACAATGAGTAAAGCAGAGCTAGAGCACAGCAAGCATGCAATTAATATGGACGTATCAGAAGCTGATCCTGCTGCTATTCTTGTTCAATCTCCTCAACTCAGCAAAGAGGAATCACAAGAGTTCTATGCCATCAATGTTAAATGCTGTACTCCTCCACCTACACCTCAATGTGAGATGGAAATTCAAGAGTTTGCTGCCATCAAAATTCAAAAAGCCTTCCGAGGTTACCTAGTAAGTTAACAATTTCCTACACTATGCGACAACAGAAGTAGGATTCTTAACATTAAGATCATAAATTGTTCCCCTGATTCTGATAATATATATAGACAAAATAAAGATGCATTTCTATTTATTAGACCATAAAATAGCATGAAATTGATACATGACTTCAGCCATTCCAAGTATTTAGTACAACATATAACTATTATCGATTTTTTCTTATAATCTACCTAGAAAGCTAAACAATTTCTTTGAAGAATACGTCTGAAATATTTGTAAAATAAATAATGAATATTGTTTAGGCAAGAAAGGCTCTGAGGGCTTTAAAGGGACTAGTGAAACTTCAAGCTATTGTCAGAGGTAGAGCTGTTAGACGCCAAGCTATTGTTACTCTCAACCAGCTGCAATCAATTGTTAATATCCAGGCACATTTCCGTACGAACAGAAGCCAGGCAGTGCATAAAACTCATTGTTTTCAACAAAACAAAGAACTTCAGGAGTTTACAGGCAAGGACATAAAGGTACTACCTTCCCCCTTAATCCTATATGCTTGATCATTCGAATTTCCATGCATCAAAATGATTTGTATGGATATCTAGATGGACATGAACAGTAAAAAAAGACGGGATGGTGGTCTTCTGACAAAGGAAGAAGAGAATATTTTATGTTCAACCAGGAAAATGACTGCTGCTATCAAAAGAGAGAGGTTGAAGGAGTACTCCTTTAGCAACAGAGTAAGTTTCTGACTTTATTATAATTTTCATATTCATTGAAAGTTGAAACAGTGTTCTAAAAACATGCAAAGAAAAACGAATATATAGATAATAATTAAAGAACACGAATAAATTTTAAATTACAAGATACCTTAAAAAATGCAGAGGTCAGCTGAACTAGAACTTAACAAAGTTGACGGAAGATGGAGATACTGGTTACAACAATGGGTTGACACCCGAATGACCAATACTGAAGTTCCTCAAGACGTGGCTTCCGTTTTCTCATCAAAAGCAAAAGGTAGAGAAGAACCACGAAGCAGACTAACTAAGTCGAGAACTACAAGGAAACAATGCAACAATGACGACGAATTAGGCATCATGCCAACTGTAAGACCATTTCGTCATTTGAAACATGATTCCATTCAAGAGGATGACAACTCTACCAGAGGAAAATCTGCTGCAGTCCCAACCTACATGGCTGTTACTGAATCTGCAAAGGCTAAAATAAGATCGACAAGTTCCCCAAGATCTAGGCCAGTAAACTTTGACGCTCAATCAGAAATTCTTTCTCCATATAAACATAAGATATCTCCTATCTCTTCTATTAATAGTGAGGTGACAACAATCAGTATGCTTGCTAATTCTTGCACTGGATTCGTACAAAAGACTACTAGTCCCAAAGGGCATGTAAGATCCAGGAGAACTTTGAAGTATTTGAGCATTGATTAAGAATGATGGACATGAACATGAACTTCGATTATCCTTTGTTCTATATATAAGAGACTTTTTCTGGATATATTTCCATGTTAAAAGAGTATATTCTAGGTAAGAACTTGGTACTAACTATATCAAAATCGTCAAAACATTTCGATTCAAAGCAACAACAATCTGCACTTCTAGTGGGATGTCCTATTATTTCTCTGGCAGCTTCATCACTTTGTTTTAATTTCAACACATCGCTTTTTTGCCATAGATTAGGATGTTTGTTGTGTACTTATTACCGTCGTTACTGATTCAGATCGAATATGACCAAATTATACTTCAATTGTTATAAACAAATTCGTAATACCACAAAAAAATGTTACTAACCACCAAACTGCAATTTAATCTTTACGACAACATATACCATATCAACATACCAATAAAATTCAGATACCCAATAGGCGAATTTAATTTCCAAGGTAAAACAAAATATTTCTTCGATACATGAAGCCCATGATATCAGAATGTATAAGTACCCTATCTAAAATTCATTCTCAAGGACTTAGAAACTGTCTCTTGTATCGAATCATTCGCCTTTCGTTTTCGAACATTAACTGCAGAAACTGATATTTCTGCATCAGGAAGACTCTGAAAACGGGCAATTGGAGCCCAGATTTGATTGTTGAACAAATGGGTAATGTCCCTCAAGGGCTTCCTCAACTTTCTCTTCTTTTTTATTACAGATTTGACACTTTGAGTTGCCAATAACAATGNATACCTTTAAATCTTTTTTTAACACCTTAAGATTTTGGATGTGGTATCAGAGTTAGGTTGTCAAGTCAGAAGTTCGACTCCCTCCACATCCCAAATGACTATACTGAAGGCATAATTACTCTGTGTGGAATCTGAAGCTATTAAAAATAGAATCCTAAAGGGGCAACCATGGTATTTTGCTGGCAGCTATTTAATTTTAATAGAAGCTGATGCAATGACTCAAGTTACTAAAGAGCTTTTCCAACAGATCCCATTTTGGGTTCAGGTGTTTGGGATACCCATGGGTCATTTGATAAAACCATATGGAGAGAGACTGGGGAAGGCATGCATGAGCATGATAAAACCATGCAGAGCATACGTATGTGTATAAAACAGATAATTATGAGGACATGCATGCATGTTTTATTGTTTTGTGTGTAGCGTAATTTTATAACTAATTATTATAATATTCAGAAGTGTTCTCGGCCAAATGACCAATGTGCAATTGTGTTCATGCAACTCTGTGGTGCCCGATCTTGTCTAGGCTGTTACTACTGCTGTAAATTATGTTGTGGCTCAGGTCGATAATATTAAGAACAGGGGGTCGTAAACATGTAATATAATTTAGATTTGGGCACACAATTTCAGAGAGCTATACTTGTCACTCCTTTGAAATACCCGAGAGCAACTTCAATTCTCTTTTGTTGGATACTTATCTGAAATGCCACTCCATGTGGTTAGAGTTTATCTTGTTTTATATAAAGAATAATTACTTATTATATTTTTTAAAAATTTATGTCATATGTTTTTCTTTTCTTTTCGAAGGGATATTAATTATTTTTTTATTGTTGTTTTAAGAGGTGTTCTGTTTTAAACAGATATTAAAATCTTATTGTCTAAATTTCCAAAGACATCTATTGGTTAAATAATAAACTTTCTTGTACGAAAAAACTTCATTTTTTACGGGATTGTATTTCGATACAACTCAAAAGTTGTTTATGACAAAAAAAAATATTTTTAATAATAAAAAAATTAAATAAGAAGTAAATATAAAAAATATTATTGGTAACGTATATTCATTAAATTATTAAGAACTATTTTTTTATATTATACTCCCTCTAATTTTTTATATTTGATATTTGACTTTTTTGCACATATCTCAAATTACTTTGGCCTTATATTTAAAATAATTATTTGTTAAGAAAAACAAATTTTGAATAAAAATATATAGCTTATACTAAAATTCACAAAAAAAATTTAAAAAAGAATTATTTTAACTGTATAATTAAAATACTTTAAATTACGTGCAAAAAAATCAAACTCAAATGATGGTTAATTTTCTCACCTTTCATTCATACTGGTAGGAAAGTTGATTGAAGCAATATATTATATATGTAAATATTATAACTTTAAGGCTGACAGGGAAAACTTGAAGGTTCAAAGTGCAATTTAACAGAATACTTAATTGCACCCTTTTTTCCTACAAAACGGTAAGTACGTGCGCCTAAAACCTTAAGTCGTCAGGAGCATGCTCTTTTGTTACCAAGCCCCCTCTCTGCAATGTCGTATGACTTGTAGTAGTACTGGATTTGTTTGTCAGTATCCGTTATTTTTTAGCTAGTATTCGTGGTCCTACCACATAGTCAAAAGAGCTCTGAAACCATGTTAAGTTATCATGTCTCCCGTAATATTAAGCGTGAGTAGAGTGAATTGTTGATGGTGAAAGATTTGCGAGACTGCAAAATGTGAAATCTTTTAACAACTCTGCAGATGGATCAAACTTAACGTACACCAACAATGACTATTGATAATTGTACTTCCAGGTAGAATTGTCCATTGTTATCTATAAGTGGATTGCCACTCATGTTATCACAAACATATGAACATGTAAGAGGTCCCATAAAACACAAAATTTCCAATAATTCATGTAAAATTTCCCTCCACAAAGATTAAAGCCTAAAGGAGGCCATTTCTTTTCCTATCCGGTATATATCTCAAGACCCACTTGCTCAAACTTTTTATATTGATCATCTCAAAAATGAGAAATGCAAATAATCTTACAGAGAAGGCAATGACCTTAGGATATATAGATATATTTAATTAAATAATAAGAAAAATTATGTCTGTCACTTAGCTTTTATAAACAGTGGAGCACTTCGGAAGTGTTTAAGGTGTTGGTTCAACTTATCCTTCTCACTTCGATATCACCAACATATGAAGTTATTATTGTTATAGTTTTGTTGTACTTGCAGTTGCAGGTTCATGCTAGACACAGACACTTCTTAATACCATCATGAGGTTTTGTTAGCTTCATGAAAATTTATGGTTCTGCGATGGCAAAGAAGAGCTGGTTTAGTGTGTTAAAGAACTTCTTTACAGTTGAAACACATTCAAACCGAGATAAGGTATAATAAACACATACTTGAGTTAACCTTTTCATTGTACATTTAATCATCGTTATAATTATGCCAGAGGCAGAAGAGAAGGAGATGGATGTTTGGAAGTATGTACATCAAACCTCATGTCATGATTTCAGCTCCACGGCTATCTGAGGAAAGAACAATGAGTAAAGCAGAGCTAGAGCACAGCAAGCATGCAATTAATATGGACGTATCAGAAGCTGATCCTGCTGCTATTCTTGTTCAATCTCCTCAACTCAGCAAAGAGGAATCACAAGAGTTCTATGCCATCAATGTTAAATGCTGTACTCCTCCACCTACACCTCAATGTGAGATGGAAATTCAAGAGTTTGCTGCCATCAAAATTCAAAAAGCCTTCCGAGGTTACCTAGTAAGTTAACAATTTCCTACACTATGCGACAACAGAAGTAGGATTCTTAACATTAAGATCATAAATTGTTCCCCTGATTCTGATAATATATATAGACAAAATAAAGATGCATTTCTATTTATTAGACCATAAAATAGCATGAAATTGATACATGACTTCAGCCATTCCAAGTATTTAGTACAACATATAACTGTTATCGATTTTTTCTTATAATCTACCTAGAAAGCTAAACAATTTCTTTGAAGAATACGTCTGAAATATTTGTAAAATAAATAATGAATATTGTTTAGGCAAGAAAGGCTCTGAGGGCTTTAAAGGGACTAGTGAAACTTCAAGCTATTGTCAGAGGTAGAGCTGTTAGACGCCAAGCTATTGTTACTCTCAACCAGCTGCAATCAATTGTTAATATCCAGGCACATTTCCGTACGAACAGAAGCCAGGCAGTGCATAAAACTCATTGTTTTCAACAAAACAAAGAACTTCAGGAGTTTACAGGCAAGGACATAAAGGTACTACCTTCCCCCTTAATCCTATATGCTTGATCATTCGAATTTCCATGCATCAAAATGATTTGTATGGATATCTAGATGGACATGAACAGTAAAAAAAGACGGGATGGTGGTCTTCTGACAAAGGAAGAAGAGAATATTTTATGTTCAACCAGGAAAATGACTGCTGCTATCAAAAGAGAGAGGTTGAAGGAGTACTCCTTTAGCAACAGAGTAAGTTTCTGACTTTATTATAATTTTCATATTCATTGAAAGTTGAAACAGTGTTCTAAAAACATGCAAAGAAAAACGAATATATAGATAATAATTAAAGAACACGAATAAATTTTAAATTACAAGATACCTTAAAAAATGCAGAGGTCAGCTGAACTAGAACTTAACAAAGTTGACGGAAGATGGAGATACTGGTTACAACAATGGGTTGACACCCGAATGACCAATACTGAAGTTCCTCAAGACGTGGCTTCCGTTTTCTCATCAAAAGCAAAAGGTAGAGAAGAACCACGAAGCAGACTAACTAAGTCGAGAACTACAAGGAAACAATGCAACAATGACGACGAATTAGGCATCATGCCAACTGTAAGACCATTTCGTCATTTGAAACATGATTCCATTCAAGAGGATGACAACTCTACCAGAGGAAAATCTGCTGCAGTCCCAACCTACATGGCTGTTACTGAATCTGCAAAGGCTAAAATAAGATCGACAAGTTCCCCAAGATCTAGGCCAGTAAACTTTGACGCTCAATCAGAAATTCTTTCTCCATATAAACATAAGATATCTCCTATCTCTTCTATTAATAGTGAGGTGACAACAATCAGTATGCTTGCTAATTCTTGCACTGGATTCGTACAAAAGACTACTAGTCCCAAAGGGCATGTAAGATCCAGGAGAACTTTGAAGTATTTGAGCATTGATTAAGAATGATGGACATGAACATGAACTTCGATTATCCTTTGTTCTATATATAAGAGACTTTTTCTGGATATATTTCCATGTTAAAAGAGTATATTCTAGGTAAGAACTTGGTACTAACTATATCAAAATCGTCAAAACATTTCGATTCAAAGCAACAACAATCTGCACTTCTAGTGGGATGTCCTATTATTTCTCTGGCAGCTTCATCACTTTGTTTTAATTTCAACACATCGCTTTTTTGCCATAGATTAGGATGTTTGTTGTGTACTTATTACCGTCGTTACTGATTCAGATCGAATATGACCAAATTATACTTCAATTGTTATAAACAAATTCGTAATACCACAAAAAAATGTTACTAACCACCAAACTGCAATTTAATCTTTACGACAACATATACCATATCAACATACCAATAAAATTCAGATACCCAATAGGCGAATTTAATTTCCAAGGTAAAACAAAATATTTCTTCGATACATGAAGCCCATGATATCAGAATGTATAAGTACCCTATCTAAAATTCATTCTCAAGGACTTAGAAACTGTCTCTTGTATCGAATCATTCGCCTTTCGTTTTCGAACATTAACTGCAGAAACTGATATTTCTGCATCAGGAAGACTCTGAAAACGGGCAATTGGAGCCCAGATTTGATTGTTGAACAAATGGGTAATGTCCCTCAAGGGCTTCCTCAACTTTCTCTTCTTTTTTATTACAGATTTGACACTTTGAGTTGCCAATAACAATGCTTGTGGAGGGGTGTTCTCTTTGTTATCACTGAGTTTACAAGCACAAACACCCTCCATCTTGTTCACTCTTTCTTTGTATTGAGATTTGAGATCTGAGTTTATAATGGCATATGCATACACAAATATATACATGTTTGGAGGGGTGCTTTTGTTTTTTTGGTTTTGGTTTTGGTTTTGGAGGGATGAACTCTATCAGTTGAAAATTTAGCAACCATTTTCATGTTTGAAATTTCATTTTGAAAGGAGGGTAACACTGTTTGAAGCGTTTTTTAAGCAATTTGATTTTGAGCGGGGTCGTTTTTTAATAGCATTTTGGGGTTGGGGCTAAATTAAATGGGATTTTAATTTGCGCGGTATGTCAAATTTTTGACACTTCCATTTCGGAACTTTGAGCATTTTAGTGAGAATGTTTGGTAATCAAATAAATCTAGCTTTGTTTTAGCCCGAAGTTTCCAAATTAGTTCAAATTTGTTTAAATTGAGCTTTGAAATTTGTATTATTTATTTTATTTTAATAATTTAATTTTAGGATTTAAATTTGTGAAATTGCTTCATTCTCTATTCAATTTCTTCATAAATTTTATTATAAGAAATTTGTACTCCATTCTTTTTCCCGAACAAATCGGGTCATTTTCGAGTGGATTTCGGGTTATCCGAAATTCACCCGAAATGACTCGAAATTATATATATAATATAATTTTAGTATATTTAATATTATTTATATATTAATTTATTATTTAAATATTATATATTTTATTTAAATATTATTAAAAATAATTTTTATAATAAAAATAATTAATTTTTAGTAATTCATGATTTATATTTATTAATCAATTATAAGTATTTTGGGTTGGGTACTCTGACCCACTAAAATTTTGGGTTAGGTTCTAGTTTGGTTAAAATTCTGACTTGAGTCTATTAACCCGATCCAAAACCCAAAATTACCACCGCTAATTCTTTCTAATTTTTATTTCTCATTTCATTTTATCTAAAAAAATAGAAATTTTAAATTGAAAGCCCGTAGCTGAAACAGTTTAGCACTCATTTATCAGAATTTATCTTAAAAATCGAAATTTGGAAATTGGAATATCTTGCTGATGTCCCAAAATCTTAAAATTTTAGGAGCCTGAGTTTTGATAATTTTTTTGTAATATTGTTTTCTAAAAATGCTATTAATATATTAAATTAATTATATTTGCATTTGATGGCGGAGCTACATAGGGTTAGTGAGATCTAAATTCCTCACTAAAGTAAAAATAATAATAAATTAAGAGTAATATTTAATATTAATTTTTAACACCCACTAAAATTTCAAAATAACCCCTAATTTTTATACTCTATATTAATTCGAAATCAAAACTACATATAATAAAAAACTAAAAATCAAAACTACATATAATAAAAGTAAATATTATAATTAACATAAAAAGAACTATTAAGTCAGGAATAATTCTTAAAAATATTAGTAAATTTAGTCGAATTATCCTTTTAATTAGGCTGAAGGCCTTAAATAAATAATTTTTAAAAGAGGTGGACCAAAATACTTGTAGGCTGACATGGGGCCCTAAAATACTGAGGATACACGCTACTCTCAGTAGCGTCTCATGATGGTACGCTTCCACAAGTCTCGTATCAACAAACATGATTGAGAGAAAGAAGAATAATTCTTACAATACGCCACAAGCAATAACGTGTCAGATGATATGTTAGTACAGCTCATGTATGCTTGTGACACGCTATCAGGGACGGAGTAAGTGAAATATCTACCAATTTTAAAAAGATACGCTTCAAGGTATATCGTATAAAAGGGTACACGCCATACTTACCAACGTATCTTCATATGATACGCCTCTGGTGTAAGCGTATGACTAGAGACGTGGATATATCTAGTGTGTCTTTTGATGATACGCTTTTCTTAAACGGGTCTCCAGTGGATACATGGATATGAAAGGTGTATATCAACGGATACATGACTAACAATCGCATATCTCTTAAATAAAAGTATGAATTAGACGAGTAGAACAGTATTATTCGAGAGAGCAATTCTTTTCTATTGATTAATTTGAAAAAAACTCATCAGGTAATAATCTGAAACATTATCTCCCTTTTTACACTCCAATAATATATGAATTCATTGTTTTAGATTTTATAAACTTTATATATATATATATATATATATATATATATATATATATATATATATATGGATTCGATATATAGGTATGTTTGGGGGTGGTTATATTGTAATGATAATATAATGAAAGATATATAGGTATATTTTCGCCAGGCTCAATATGTTTGAGGGTGGTTATATTGTGATGGATTCGATATATAGATTCGATATATAGGTATATTTTCGTCAAACTCAATAATTTCCCAAATTTTCCAATATTTATTAATAATTAACTTAATCCAAGTTAATTATTGTTGGATTAAATCAAGCCTACTCTACATAATTACTTGTCTTGTTGTAACATTTTAGAACTTTTGTATTATGATGGTGACTTAGCAATTTCAATGTAATCTTTGCTGATAGAAGTATGATTAAATTGTAAATCCAGAGTTGTAATTAAAGTCAAAGAATAAAGTCTGGTAGAAGATTCAGAGTGGATCCTGCATCAAGACACTGAAGACTTGATCAAGAATAAGGATTGTTGTCGGGTCCCGAAGTATCGTAGAAGGGGGGTTGAATACGATACTCACAATAATTTAAATTTTTTTCGGAATTTGCGGATGAATAAATTATTGTTTCAGAGTGGGTTTGGCCATTTGTAGTGTTTAGGTGAGCTGTCTACTAATTTTTTGTGTGTCCGGATAAATCAATTAGGTTCAAGAAAATTAGCAAGTAAATTAAATGAGACAAGTTTCCGAGAATATATCTTTCGTATATAAATCTTGAGGGGTGCTACACCCAGTTAAAAATATAACTAGTTTCCAAAGAACAAATTAGTTCTTTGCTACTAACACAAAAATATATGGCTCAGTTCCTATACAAATATATCTAAATTAGTATAAGGAAAAACTGAGTCCGTAGGGAGTGATATCTAGGAGCCCTGAGCATTTTTCATTAAAGAACCAGGTCCTAATATCTGACCGGAAGCAAGGTATGCGTGTGTATAAATTATTCTCTTGCTCCGGCCATGGCTGCTCTCTACTTATTTTTGTTGAAGAACCTTTTTTAATGAGTGTGTAGACTTTAAATCAATAAAGTAGTTTGCTGTAATTTGATTGGCTGAGGGTTAAGTAGGGCCAATAAATATTTTGTTGCGCCAATATATTTTTGTTGCGCCTATAGAGTGATTTCCCTGTGTATATTCAAGTGGCGCCATTTACTTGGAATAATCTTGTTGCCATCTTTTGTTGCGCCTGTACTAGGAAAGCAGTGTAGTGGCACCACTAAAAGTTGATTACTCAACACAATTCCAAGTTTGTTGTGCCTGTATATTTTTGTGGCGCCTTACACATGTGAATTCTCTGTATGGCCTTTAGTGGCGCCAATACATATTACTTAGCTGCGTGTGAATGATCTATATGGTCAAAGTGCAATTTGACCACTGCACTTTGACCCTCTTTTCATTCCTTGACTTAAGTTCACCAACTTCCATTTCTTGTATCAAAGTCTTGTCACATTACACCCTGGACCCTGAGTTGTTTCCGTTCTTCGACTGTAGTTCAGAAACTTTCACTTTTCGTACCAAGGTTGTGACACTTTGTACCCTGCACCCTTTGAGCTGTTTAGTTGTTTGGCTGTAGCCTCTACAAATTACTTTTCGTACCTTAATAAATAATCGTTCTTTCCAAGTACGTTCTTCACCTTAACAATTCTTCTATAGTTAATACTCAGATTCCTTTCATAAACTGCTGACGTCTAGTGCAACTAGTCTGGTTCACAGACGACTAACTTTGATCCAGGTCTTCGTATTAGAGCCTTACGTACATTGTTAAGTTTACAGCAACTTCATTGCTTCGAACACTGACTGTCAATAAACACTGTAACTTCACTGGAATCTTTTCTGGTACTTAGACACCGTCCCATTACTACTACAATATTGAATACTTCATTCTCTGTTCTTCACTGACGCTTGAACATATAACTGAACTTCTTACCCTGCTTGACTTATCCGAAGAATTCTTACCAAGCAGTTACCTCTCAAGCCCAGATAAATCTGAACAAGAGATCTCCCTTTCAGGAAGTAGAAGATTAACTTCTATTTGAGGTAGATACTTGGACAATATAATGTATGGCTAGAGTCTGTATCTCCTCTAAATGCCTGTACCTCTCACTGTGCACAACTTGCAATGTGTTCCTAGAATTTATCTGTTTAGGCTTACCATCAGCGTGAGTGCCAATGGTGTGCTTGATTGATTACAAGATGTTCTAGCTGACGAGCGAATTTCAATGGACTCACCCTATTGAGAGAATGATTCCAGAGACAGTTTTATTGCCTTTTCAGCTCTGCATCCTTTTGAGAAGATACAGATGAGCTTACAGATACCTCAGTTTATATACTACTCTTCTTCTCTGGAGGTAAAGTTGTGGGTGCACTTCCGACTTTATCCTTATTTGCTGCATCAAGTGCAGTTTCTCCCTTATCAACCTCTAACTTACAAAGTTTCCTTGTATCTCCAAGGGTTAATATATGGAAGTGGGTGAATGAGTGTTTGGTATTATGGTCTGGGTAAGAGATTGATGGGTTTTCAACTTCTTGGCCAGCTTCTTAAGCCACTGAGGGCTAATCGGAAAGAATCAATCAAGATTAAAAAGATAATCACTTTAACATTCCAAAATATATTTTCCATCTCAATTAGAAGGAAAAATATAATAAGGAATGGTAATGGATTGCATTAAATCACTTTTAGTAAAAAAGTTTTGTCGGTTCTAAAGATTTATCATTTAAGAACATGATACCAATAGAAATTTTCTTTAAGATATTTATCCCATAATAAAACGCGGGAAAGTGTATCAGAGAAAAATTCTATCCCTTATGAATTTCTTATAAGGCAAACTTCCCATATTAAAACGCGAGAATTTATACCAAAGAAGAAATTCAACTCTCTTACCAAATTCTATCTCAATAAAATGACTCTTTTCCTTTATAACATAAGTACTGTAAGTTTTGAAAATAGTTTTGCAAAACATCCTTATCAGATAGAGGACTATGATTTTACGACTCATAATGCAATTATGATTTACATCATTTTCGTCCACCTGATAGTATCCCCAACTTAAAATAAAAACATGACAATTGAGGCGAATAAATACTTAACAATACAGTACTAGGCCTTCAAAGCAACAACCACTGTTTAGGTACTATGAATCAATGTGAAACATACATTGAAACAAGTGTTTAAAAATAAATCATTTTACAAGTGATTGGTACCTTGAAGTTAAAATAATTTCT
This sequence comes from Oenanthe javanica, assembly GCA_008931105.1. NCBI lineage: Eukaryota > Viridiplantae > Streptophyta > Magnoliopsida > Apiales > Apiaceae > Oenanthe > Oenanthe javanica. Next base: position 22,188 of record QRFB01005493.1, read on the forward strand.
CCAAATAAAATAGCAGTCACAAAGTTCTGCCACTTTAAAAAGAAAAATTAAGAGAGAAAAAGTTTTGTAAGATAAAACTTTTAAAACTAGATTTTAGGAGAGGATAAAAGATTTTGAGATTGGAGAAAAATTATCCTAAAAAAAAATTTGATTCACACCCTGGGATTGGGAAAATAAAGTAGGGCTGTAAATCAAAAGATTTTCAAAAGAAAAGTTTTGAAAAAGAATTTTGATGTTTTCTTCTCTAAAACCGAAAGAAAAATGAATGTATCTTTGAATAAAATATTTTGAAAAAGAAATAGACAAGAGTTTCTTTTTAATACATTCAAGTTTAAAATTCAGTCGAAGAAAGAAAACTAATATAAATACTCATGTAATACTAAATAGTTACCACATACATTCATATATAAATCAAATAACATGTGGCAATTATTCAGTAGAACAATAAGCATTTAAACATAATTTTATTATTAGTGATTTCAGATAAACAACTTGTATTATCACTAATATTAAAAATATCACAATTAATTGCACGCTGATACCAATTATTCGATATTTATCAATAATTTCAAGATGCAAGAAATT
>QRFB01005494.1:2632-36793 GCA_008931105.1 Oenanthe javanica
TTTAAAAAGAGAGCATTTACTGTAAAAAGAAAGTGAGAGAGAATCAGTTGAATCAAGCCTTAATTGCTGTATTTATTGTTCAACTGATTATGATGCTTTTATGAATGTTGTAGCAAATTCTTCAATGAATATAAAGATATATTCTTGAAATTCTGTGTCATCATTTATTACCTGCATTTATTTCATTTTCTCTCATTATTCAAAACAATTGTATTCACCCCCCCTCTACAATACTTTTGGACCTAACACAAGTAAATAATACTACGTCTACACAGAAATCAAGAAGAAATGAAGAGAAGGCAAATACAGTGAATCAAGACATTAGATGAAGTTTTGAAGTCTATTATAGGTTACTGAAAGAAGTTCATTAATATGTTCATGCCTCAGTGAAGAATAATGGTTAAAGACTTTCAGGGATTCAGAAGTGTTAAAGATTCAGTATAAAAGTTCCACTAGAAGATTTCAGTATAAATGCATTGATTGAAGATAGATAGTGTTCAAAGCATAGGAATCTAGAAGAAATAAAGATAGGGTAAAGACAAAGATTAAAGAATTCAACTGCAGTCTTGAAGTTATACTCACTGAAGGAAGTTCATTTATATGTTCAACCGTTAGTGAAGAACAGAGAATGAAGTATTCACAAGATTGCAGTAGTAATGAAGACGTTGTCTAACCTGGAATCAACTTGTAGTTTCATTCTTGACTCGTTTGAATATGAAAACTTGTAAACTCTTGTAGGACTATTCTTAGTTCTTTTGAACAAAAAACAATTCGTAATAATTTGAGGCTAATTCTTGACTTCTTTGAACTTTGAAACAACTTGTAGCTTCATTCTTGACTCATTTGAACAGGGAAACAACATGTAAACTCTTGTAGGATAATTCTTGGCTCATTTTAACAAGAAAATAATTTGTAACAATTTGAGGCCCATTCTTGACTCATTCGAACCTGGAAACAACTTCTAGTTTCATTTTTTACTCGTTTGAACATGGAAACAACTTGTAAACTCAGACCATTCTTAGCTCTTTTGAACAAGAAAACAATTCGTAACAGTTTGAGGCTTCATTCTTGACTCGTTTGAACTTGGAAACAACTTGTAAACTCTTGTAGGATCATTTTTGGCTCATTTGAAAAAGAAAATAATTCATAAAAATTTGAGACTTCATTCTTGACTCTTTCGAACTTGGAAACAACTGGTAGCTTAATTCGAGACTCATTTAAACATGAAACCAACTTGTAAACTCTTGTAGGATCATTCTTGGCTCATTTGAACAAGAAAACAATTTATAACAGTTTGCAGCTTCATTCTCGACTCATTAGAACTTGGAAACAACTTATAGGTTCATTCTTGATTCGTTGAATATGGAAACAACTTGTAAACTCTTCTAGGATCATTCTTGGCTCATTTGAACATGCAAACAACTTGTAAACTCTTGTAGAATCATTCTTGGCTCATTTGAATACGAAAAATATTGTAATAATTTGATGCTCCATTCTTGACTCGGTTGCACATAGAAAGAACTTATAACTATTGTAGGATTATTCTTGGCTCATTTGAATATTAAAACAATTCGTAATAATTTAAGATTTCATATTGACTCGTTCGAACATAAAAATAACATGTATTTTCATTCTTGACTCGTTTGAACGTGGAAATAACTTGTAAACTCTTGTAGGACCATTCTTGTCTCGTTTGAATAAGAAAACAATTCGTTACAATTTGAGGCTTCATTCTTGACTCGTTCAAACTTAAAAACAACTTGTAGCTTAATTTTTGACTCTTTTGCCATGGAAACAACTTGTAAACTCTTGTAGGATCATTATTGGCTCATTTGAACATGAAAATAATTCATAACAATTTGAGGCTTTATTCTTGACTCGTTCGAACTTGGAAATAACTTGTAGCTTCATTCTTGACTCGTTTGAACATTGAAACAATTTGTAAACTCTTGTTGGATAATTCTTTGCTCCTTTGAACAAGAAAACAGTTCATAACAATTTGAGGCTCATTCTTGGCTCGTTCGAACTTGGAAACAACTAGTAGTTTCATTCTTAACTCCTTTGAACATGGAAATAACTTGTAAACTTCTGTAGAATCATTCTTGGCTCATTTGAACTAGAAAACAATTCTTACCAAATTTGAGGCTTCATTCTTACCTCGTTTGAACTTGGAAAGAACTTGTAGCTTAATTCTAGACTCGTTTGAACACGTTAATAACTTGTAAACTCTTGTAGGACTATTCTTAGCTCTTTTGAACAACAAAACAATTTGTAACAATTTGAGGCTCATTCTTGACTCGGTCGAACTTTGAAACAACTTATAGCTTCATTCTTGACTCATTTGAACATGGAAATAACTTGTAAACTCTTGTAGGATCATTCATGACTCATTTTAACAAAAAAATAATTCGTAACAATTTGAGGCTCATTCTACACTCGTTCGAACCTGGAAATAACTTGTACCTTCATTCTTGACTTGTTTGAATATGGAAACAACATGTAACCTCTTGTAAGACCATTCTTAGCTCTTTTGAACAAGAAAAAAATTCGTAAAAGTTTGAGGCTTCATTCTTAATTCGTTCGAACTTGGAAACAACTTGTAGCTTCATTCTTTACTCATTTGAACATGAAAACAACATGTAAACTCTTATAGGATCATTCTTGGCTAATTTGAATAAGAAACAATTTGTAACAATTTGAGGCTTCATTCTTGACTCGTTCAAACTTGGAAACAACTTGTAGCTTCATTTTGACTCGTTGAATATGGAACCAACTAGTAAACTCTTCTAGGATCATTCTTGGCTCATTTAAACAAGAAAGTAATTGGTAACAATTTGAGTGTCATAAATTGACTCGTTCGAACTAGGAAACAACTTGTAGCATCATTATTGACTCCTTTGAACAAAGAAACAACTTGTAAACTCTTGTAGGATCATTGTTGGCTCATTTTAACATGAAAACAATTCGTATCAGTTTGAGGCTTCATTCTTGACTCGTTTGAACTTGAAAACAACTTTTAGCAACATTCTTGACTCATTTGAACATGAAAACAACTTGGAAACTCTTGTAGGGTCATTCTTGGCTCATTTGAACAAGAAAATTTTTTGTAACAATTTGAGGCTTCATTCTTGACTCGTTCGATCTTAGAAACAACTTGTAGCTTCATTCTTAACTCGTTGTATATGAAAACAACTTGTAAACTCTTCTAGGATCATTCTTGGCTCATTTGAACATGAAAACAACTTGTAAGCTCTTGTAGGATCATTTTTGGCTCATTTGAATATGATTTTTTTAATAATTTGATGCTCCATTCTTGACTCGGTTGCAGATGGAAAGAACTTGAAAACTGTTGTATGATTATTCTTAGCTCATTTGAATATGAAAACAATTCGTAACAATTTGAGGTTTCATCTTGACTCGTTCGAACTTGAAAATAACTTATATCTTCATTCTTGAATCGTTTGAACGTGGAAATAACTTGTAAACTCTTGTAGGACCATTCTTGTCTCGTTTTAATAAGAAAACAATTCGTAACAATTTGAGGCTTCATTCTTGACTCGTTCTTGGAACAATTTATAGCTTCATTTTTGACTCCTTTGAATATGGAAACTGAAGGATTTCATGGCACAAACACAGCGGAAAAATGCGAAAATTAAATGCAAAACATAATATAAATTGAAACCCTCCGCGGGATCCATGCGAAAACAAAAGATTTAATTCAGAAATTAAGAATAAATACCTTAAAAAACTTTAACAATTCATCAATGGAAGATTAATGGAGGCCCAAAGCTTGTTTAATCACCACGTATCCCGCTCACGCGATCTACGCTCTACGGTATCCACACAAACACTTTTCATGAAGGATTGATGTATACTAGCACCCAAAAGCTGTTTCTCTCTCTCTCTCTATCTTCCTCTTTTCTCAAAATGGTTAGGGTTTTAGAAAAATATATGTATACCCATTAAATCAGTCCATAAAGAGATTATAGAGAGAGAGAGGAATACGTTTTCTCATTATAATCCAATTATAATTAATACTAATCCAAAATTCTAAATTATTTAATTAAGTCTTAATTAATTAATTAACTACTAATTTTTGGAATTAGTTTAAATAATTCATTTATTCTATTTATATAATTAATTAAGTCATACTTAATTAATATCATAAATAAAATAAATTACTTATTTAATTTAAATTCATAATTTAAATTATTTCTCCTTCAAGCGTTCTTTGTGTGTGACCCTGTAGGTTATTATTACGTTGGCAATAATTTTAATATCTAATTAATATTGTAAACAATGAGCGGCATCTAGTAATACATCATTGTGATCCAAGTAATAATAATAAAATCAGTGATTCAATTAAGTCTTTCAAGAATAATATTTTATGTAATATAATCTCTTTAATCTTGATATTATAGATTAAAATCAAGGCATGTCTCGCGCCATCCTCTTCATAATTTAATCTTTATTTTCTTGATCGATGAGTAGACTATTAAAATCAAATCAACATTTGAGCACGGCCGTGCATTTCATAGTCTCACTCAAACAAGAGGCCAATAATATCACTCCTAAAATTAGGAGGATTAAATCCCATCTAGATCATTCATATTTCTCATACGATTCATAATATACCCAATGTCCACTTTTATCATCACCCGGTCAAAGGTAACTTTTAATGTAATCAAAGTATATTAATTCTCGTATAGAAATATAATGATTTCAGGTCTAAGGATCATTACACCATTATCACAGTGAGAATTACTTATGACACATATTAACATATAGAATCTCACGACGGGTCATTCCAGTGCCATGCATTAAGATATGCACTTATGTTCTTGGTTTTAGTATCACCATATCTATGACCAATGAGATGTGGTCATCTGTCAACAAACATACTAGTCTCTGTGCATTGTTATTGTCCTTGAATAATAATACTCGACTAGGGAATTTTAGGAATAAGATATTATTCATATAATCTTATTTTTAAGTCACATACTTAAAGATATATAATACGTATCAAAATTCCAAGGACATTTATTATGCTTTCAATTTATTACGCAGTAAATAAAATATAATAAATAAATAATAATTAACAAAATATAATCCTTAATAATAAAATATTTTTTTAAATATAAAAGTAATTGTCTCTAGGGCACAATTACTAACATTCTCCCACTTGCACTAGAGCCAATTACCCAAGTATCCAATACACATGGAACTAGTGTGACTTTCGTGCTTCTGCTGCGACAAAGNATCAATAAAACATAATCCTTAATAATAAATATTTTCCTTAAAATATAAAAAGTATTGTCTCTAGAGCACAATTACTAACAATCTCCCACTTGCACTAGAGCCAATTACCCAAGTATCCAATACTCATGAAACTAGTGTGACTTTCATGCTTCTGCTGCGACAAAATCTTAGTCTGTGGGTCTGCAATATTATTATTAGTATGCACTTTATATATATGTATATCTCCTTGATCATTAATCTCATTAATTAGGTGATATCTCCTAAGTACATGCCCNCTATTTTTGTAATAACCCGGATTTTTGGACGAATTTTTTTTTAATTTATTTATAAACGACCCTGATGAATAGTGATTCTATGGATTATGAAAAACTTTTTAGCCCACACTAGGTAAGTGATGGAATATGGGAAAACCGAATATGTGGTATTGTTGTATGAAGAAAATGAGCGAATGTAAAAGCCGTCGGAATCCGAAGATTTTCGCTTTTACTAATTGTTTTGTAATTTATGAGATATTGAGGAATAAGAGAATTAAGTTGTGACCAAGAGGATTATAATTTAGAAAGTTCATGATTATAATTGAATTAGAGTATTTGGAATATTAAGGATTTATGATACGGAATTCCTATGACGAAAAGATTTCGGAAATTAATCGAACTTACGTGGAGGATTAAGTGTTAATCATAGGGTGGCAAGTGAAGTGCACCAAAGCCATGCAACCCATGCAAACTAGAGTTGGTGGAACCAAATGGGATGACTACCATGCAACTAGAAGTGGGACTAAGCTAGTAAAGCCAACCAAACTAGTAACTAAATAGTTAGGAACATAGTTCCTTAAATGGTGGAAGAAGGACATAGCCACCATACTTCTTTGACATTAGTAACCATGCCATACTTTACATCACAAGTCACCACAAAAAAAATCAGCCAACACTTTTCAAAAGCTAGAGAGCAAGTAAAGTGAAGTAGAAAAGCTCTCACCTCCATTTCTCCATTTTCTGCCCAGCTTGAGCAAGGTGCAAAGACAATTTTATAACTCCGGTTTTACTCATCCAAAAATCACCAAATTTTAACCATAGCTTCTTCACTATATGTAGAAGGTACGTATTTAATTTCATAATATTTGGAGGTGTTTTGATTGGGTAAATAAACTGTAGAAGTTGAGGCTGAATAGTAACTCCGAAAATTTCTAACTTGTTTCTTGATGTTCTCTTGCAAGTTTGAGGATGATAAGCATAGATCAAGGCTCCCTTAAGGCTTACAAGCTCTTGTTAGTATGTTTAAGTATCCAAGAAAGGTATAAACATCACCCACCCTTTGATTTACTTTGAGTTATAAGCTTGAGTTTAAGTTATGTTTAAGTACATGTTGATTTAAGGAGTTTGGATGTAAATGAATGAATATTGTTGGATGAATATTATAGATTGATGATGGTGATGAGATTGTAAAGAGGATGAACTGATGTAGTGGTTAAATTTATTAGTTTGAGGATTGGGTTGTTGTTTAATGAAATTAACATAGTTAAATTCGGAAAACGTTCCGTTTATAGCCGTCGTAATGTCCGTTTGCATATAGACCAGTTTTGAACAAGATTTACCAACTGTCAATGCAATATTTCTGGACACCACTGACCATGTATGTGTAGACCTTATTTCATAGTTTGTTTTGACACTTGAATCATGTCGATACGATTTACGGTTTAGGAGTTAAGTTCGTTTTAGTGAAAGTCGCGCAAGGAGACCAAACTGCTGCCTTGTACTCACTTTGAAGCTATAAACGAACTAATTGANAGTGAAAGTCGCGCAAGGAGACCAAACTGCTGCCTTGTACTCACTTTGATGCTATGAACAAACTAGTTAAGAGTGAGTTAAAATTATGAAACTTGGATGATATATACCTTGGACAGTTATTAAGATCACCAAAAAGGTTGGTATTAAAAAGTTAATTTTTCGATTTTATTAAAATGTCGGAACCAAAGTTGTGCGATGATACTATTCATTTGAGAAGCTACTGCCCTGTTCTGGACATTCGGGAAAATGAGTCCCCTGTCCAGGGCCAAACTTTTATTGGATTGTATTTTAGACATTCTCTAGATCGTGCACGCGAAAACGGTGCATCATTTGAGTTAACGGTTAATGAGTTATGAGCGTTTTAGTGAAAGCGATGTAAACAGTAAAACCCCGTAGTTGACTCGACTTTTAAAATGCATTTCACCAAGTTAAACTCATGTATTCCAAATCAAAATATTTTTGATAAATATTACAAATACTCAAGAATCTCCTTGAGGTGGTTTCATATTTAATTATGAATTTCTGATTTATTAAAATTGTTGGAGTGCGAGTCGCGTAATAGTAATTCTTAGGAAAGTCAACTACAGAGACACGATTTTGACGAGCCATTTTGGCCAAGATAATAGGATAATTTCGAGTCGGTTAAAACACGAAAGATGTTAAGGAATAACACGACTATGTATTGGAGTAAAAAGATTTGATTAAAAGCCGTTGACGAGATGGTTTATGAACGGTCAAGATAGACCCGAGGAGGTGAATGCCGGGTAAGACAAGCGTTAGTAAAATGACTAAGTAAAATTTGAGGTTGTCATAATTGGAATCAATATGCGATTATACTTATTAATAATATAAGTAGTTGATGGGATTAAGAGTACTAATCAGGATTATGATATTTATGGATAGAAAATTCGGAGCGAGTGGGACTCTGAGAACGTATCTTGAACTTCAGGCAAGTTTTCTAACCTACGTTTTTACATATCAAAATATATGTATTACTACGTATGCATGTTTTTAAACACCTGTACTTAATGTACTACTGTTTTGTCGAAAGACTGTTGTTATTATGATATAACTGTATATTGAAAAGTACGAATTATTTTATGTATTATTAAAGCTTTCGTAAATGTTTCGGTTATATGCTATAAGAAATATAGATATAAGCCGGTGAAGGTAAAAGGCTCTAAGTGTATAGCGAGTTATGTATTTTTGAACGTAGACCGGGAGTCGGAAGGTTATGTTAAGTACTGTCGTAATCCGGAAGAAGCCGGAGACAGATTATTTTGAAATGACGATATAAATATTTATATTTTGATATTCTTTCGATAAAGGAATTAAATAGAGTTAATAAATATTATTTGAATATTTATTAAATTAATGAATATTATTCTGAATATTCGTTTAAAAAGGAGTTTATTAATTGTTTCTTAATTAATAAATATTAGTTGAATATTTATTAAATATTATAAATTGATTTAAAAATTAGTGAAGGTCTTTAATAATTATTTAAAATATTTTCTGACCTTCAGAAAATTTATTTAAATATAGTGAGGGTTCCCTAATATCTATTTTTTTGATTTTATTCTTTTAATAAGAATAAAGTATTCTCGAACTTATCAAAAATAGGGAACTCGGTCTAGGAAGTAAAAAGGGATTTACTTTCAAAAGCAGTTATGTTTTGGTATCACCGGCCTACTGTAGTAGGGATTTCAACTTATCAAAATCAAATAAATGTTCGAATGACTCCCAGGTCGCGAAATTTAAAATGATTTTCATTCCTCGATATGAGATTAGTTGACGGAGGTCAACACACAATGTGATATTACTACTTCCACATAATTCTGGAAGTTAATCAAACATCTGGTGTTGACACCTTAAAAGAGTATTGAGGCGGTCTGGGACTTGAATTCAATTTCCTTCCAGACAAATTATCATCTTTCCAAATCGCACCTATCAACAAGCGATATGCTTGGGGAACTTAAATTGATTTCCGTTCCAGATATGGATAGGGTTCTTAAAGGGACTGGAGAAAATTTGGGCCTTTGATGTCGCCCGGTTAGCATAAGAGGTCGATTGACACCGACCCANTCAACAAGCGATATGCTTGGGGAACTTAAATTGATTTCCGTTCCAGATATGGATAGGGTTCTTAAAGGGACTGGAGAAAATTTGGGCCTTTGATGTCGCCCGGTTAGCATAAGAGGTCGATTGACACTGACCCAACGGAAAAATTGTTTTCGGGCCTTTGATGTCTCCCGGTTAGCGTAAGAGGTCGATTGACACCGACCCAGCGGAAAAAAATTGTTTTCGGGCCTTTGATGTCGCCCGGTTAGCATAAGAGGTCGATTGACATCGACCCAGCGGAAAAATTGTTTTCGGGCCTTTGATGTCGCCCGGTTAGCGTAAGAGGTCGATTGACACCGGCCCAGCGGATAAATATTTTAAGGCCCATGTGTTGCCTTGGGTGATGACCGGTTAGGATCATCCGTNAAAGTAAGAGATTCACCTTTGAGGTGTTTCAGTTCAGAATGATTCCGCAGGAGTAAGTTGATTAGGTTTTCAGTATTTATCTAGTTATTAATGTTACTTCATGTAGGGGTTATCATTGATAGCTTGAGATCCTGGATAAGTACATTTGGTTTGTAATAACTAATGATACTTGTTGTGTATCGTTTCTAAGACTATAACTTGTGTGTGTGAGAGAGAGGGGTCTATGATGTGTGTTTGTTGGAGTATTGAGTTATTGCAGGTTGTAAATGATTGGATGGTGACGTGGCGACTCAAATCCCTGACCCCGAATTTAGGGGCGTTACAATTTTCTTCCGAGATCGATATCCCATGAGACATTGGGACAAATCCCATGAGACATTAAGTCTTTCTTTGAGAAATTATTTCTCAACCGAGCCTTCACAGTTTGTAGAGAAGGAATGTCATTCCCTATTACTGATATATCACCAACATATAATATTAAGAATACCACATGACTCCCACTAACCTTCTTGTAAACACGTGGTTCATCTTCATTTTGAATAAACCCAAACTTTTTAACAGTTTCATCAAAATTAATGGTACATCTCCTCGAGGCTTGTCTTAATCCATAAATGGATCGATACAACTTACATACCTTTCCAGCATCCTTTGGATCAACAAAACCCTCAGGCTGTGTCATGTACACATCCACATCTTCTTCAAAGCTCCCATTTAAGAAAACGGTTTTGACATCCATTTACCAGATTTCATAGTCATAGTAAGCAACTATAGCAAGCAAAATCCTGATGGACTTGACCATAACCACTAGTGAAAAGGTCTCATCACAGTCAATGCCATAAATTTGCTTGAAACCTTTTGCCACCAATCGTGCCTTATAGGCCTTATAGGTCTGTACGTTACTAATCAAGTATAGGTTTTACCCCTTCAGGTAGATCAACCAAAGTCCATACTTGATTAGTATACATGGATTCCATCTCAGATTTCATGGCATCCAGCCATCTCTTAGAATCTGGAGTGTTCATAGCATCTTGGTAGGTGGGAGGCTCATCTTCGTCCAAAAGCATCACATCACCATCTTGAGTCAAGAGAAATCCATAAAATCTCTCGGCTCATGGCGAATCCTACTAGACCTACAAACAACCTGTGTATCTTGAGTAGTATTGTTTTCTTCTACATTCTGCTCAGGTTTCTCCATTAGTTCAAAGTTATCATGTAGGCCCGAACTTCATCGAGATTTATTATCCTCATACTGTCTTTCTTAGAAAGCATTTCTCTTACAAGGAATACTGCAGTTCGAGCAACAAACACTTTTTTCTTGTAAGGTTTATAGAAAGAAAAACCCTTTGTTTCAATTGGGTATCCCACAAAGTTATATTTGTCTGATTTACGTCCTAGCTTGTCAGAAGTTAGACGTTTCACAAATACCTCACATCCCCAAATTTTCATAAATGACATGCTATGACGTTTCTCAGTCCATATCTCATACGAAGTCTTCTAAACCATTTTAGTAGGAACTCGGTTAAATGTATAAGCAGTTTTCTCCAAGGCGTAGCCCCAGAAACTAAATGGAAGATTCATTGACTCGACATCGATCGCACCATGTCCAACAAGGTGTGATCCCTCCTATCAAAAAACCTTTTCTTTGATATTTTCTACTTTATCTTTATAGTCTTTGAACTTTTCAAATGATTCAGATTTGTTCTTCAAAAAATACATATATCCGTATCTACTAACATAATTAGTAAATTTTATGAATTTAATAAAAGCTACCTTTTGTCATTGTACGCATATGACAACATACATCACTATGTATAAGTCATACTCGTTCACTGACCCTTTCACCATGTCCGGTAAAAGGAGTTTTAGTCATTTTGCCAAATAAACCAAGATTCACATCCTTTTGTATAATTCATAATCAAACTTATCCAAGAATGTATCCTTATGTATTCTGGAAATGCGTTTCTCATTGATATGGCCTCAACGACTGTGCCAAAGGTAATGTTTGATTTGAGTCACTTTAGAACATATAAATTGTTAACTAGTTGTGCAACATTATAAGCCTCATCATCGAAATAGAATAAACAACTCTTGTTATTTAATTAAAATGAAAAAGCCTTTCTTGTCCAAACAAGAAACTGAAATAATGTCTCTGCNGCAAGACTGTTATTACAATTATCAAGTTCTAAATTTTCTTTGTAGTTTAAAAATTAACAAGTTCCTTCAACAAAAGAAACTACCTTTACACCAATTCCAACCTGATACTCGAAGCTTGATCCTTACTGATCATCTTCTTCCGATCTTCCAAATAATCATGAAAGTTTAATTTATAGTTTCCCGATTTTTCATTGAAGCGACAATCGTCTTCTTTGTCAACACCTCATTCAGACTTTAGAACCTGTTTTGGGATTGGAATTTAGTTTGACAAGGAAAAGAGATCAAATCTTCTCCTTTCCTTTCCATTTTCATTTCCCTTTTGCATTCCCTATGTTTACCATCATTATAGTTGTAGTTCATGCATTTATCATGTTGCTTTCTGCAGTTCTCAACATGCTTAACAACTCAATAAGTGCTTCACCAATCTTATTCATTTTGTTGTTCATAACAAACTAAGAACATTTATTGTCCAAAGAATGTAAGATCAAATCTAGGTGAGCCTCCAGACCAATCTGGAAACCCAAAATGTCAAGGTACTCATTATACCCTATAGTCTTTAGAATATGTGGTGTAACCGGGTCTCACTCTCCCTACTTGTAAGTGTATAGTACTATTTAATTGTCAAATATATCTTGAAGAGTCTGTCCCTCAAATATCCTTTAAGGGTGCTTAATCACTCANCAATCTGGAAACCCAAAATGTCAAGGTACTCATTATACCCTATAGTCTTTAGAATATGTGGTGTAACCGGGTCTCACTCTCCCTACTTGTAAGTGTATAGTACTATTTAATTGTCAAATATATCTTGAAGAGTCTGTCCCTCAAATATCCTTTAAGGGTGCTTAATCATCACACAAGCATCTATATGCTCGTGTTGCTTCTTAAGCTCAGCACTCATAGTTGCAAGCATGAGACATGAAACATCGGTCGCAACATCAATTTACTTCCAATAAGCACTATCATTTGAGCATGTTACATTCTCAGCTTTAATAGCAGGGGAAGAGATTTGACTAACATCATGGTGCCCGAGGATGTTCCTCAAGCTCATATGTTAGTCGAGGAAATTTGTTCTCGTCAATTTTCCCCTCTCAAGAACTGATCGTACAGAGAAGTTGTTTGTGTTTATCATTTGATATCTACAATATTAAAGTGTATACAATAAACTAGATAGAAGATTTAATATTAATTATGTTTAAGTGATTATGGTATATCACCATATACCTCCCACTGTTTTTATCAAACTAACATCCCTAACTATTAATTCGGAAAGCATTTCTTTAAATCTTTCTAGTGATCCAAGATCCATATTTCATCCTTGTTTTAAGATAGCGTTGGCTAACACACTCAAAACATGACTATTTAGGTAGACAACATTTATCGATTATATCAAATATAACTCTTGAAAAGTTTGGTGGAACAACCCTTTGTACACATTTATCCAATAAATCTCACCAAACTCTATGCCTCTAAATCCACAATCCTATTGTGATGATTTAGTTAAGTTAGACCCAACGTTTCGACAAACTAAGTACACTAACTTATCTCACCTTCCCATGATTGATAAGAGCACGTTGCTTTGGCAAACCCACTACTTCTCAATCTAGATCTTGACGAGTATTAAACATTGGAAGACGGATATTAACTTAATATGTATTTAGGGATTTTAATGTTTATATGAACGATCATGATCCCATCATAAAGAGATTCTCAATTTTTTCTTGATTAAATAATTCATTTCAATATTCGTCAATGGATTGATTTCCAGGTCGTCGGAGAAGTCACAAACGGTCTCTCTTAAAAACCGACTTCCTATGAATTAAACTAATAATCCGCTTTTAATAAAATCTCCCCATATCAGAAAATTCATATTTAATACCGTGTTTCATAAACACAATAATCTCTTGATCGGTTATTCAATTTTAAAATCTTGAATCGTTACAGATTTTATCTTTCTTAAGCAAACATGGTATGAGTGTCGTTTCTAATACATAAATGATTAATCAATATTAAGCATTCATCTCGATTATATCTACACATACATACCAAAACATGCAATCATATACATATATGTAATGTGCGTAAAATAAGAGTGTTTAGTTATGGCCCCATCCTATGTGATCTTTCCAAGCTAATGGAAAAATCAAAGTCAATATACGATGGTTTAAAAATACTATCTATTACATGTCATCTTTCTTCATTGCTCCATCATCCTCTTTTGAATCGCCTCCTTGCTTGAAAGCCTTCATTGATAATTACATTGAATATTGAAACATAACTATTCTAATGAAATTACAAGAATAACTCGAGGTACATTCAAGATAATTAAATTACAATGAATAAACGACATGCAAGTCATATTTAGAAACCAAAACCATATATCAAAACCTCTATCATATGGGTCTTTAGGACATAACCATCCACCATGTTATCACATAGCATATGTAATATATCTCAGATTATATAAACATATCATATAATCATATATAACAAATTTTGAAATTTCAGAAAATTAATTAAATTTCAGTAAATAATAAATAGTCATTTGGGGGCCTGTAATGACATCGAATGGCTTACAAATGCCAAGCTGGTTTTTCAGTATTGCTCAGTGACATGATTCCAGTCAGAAAACACATATCGTTTGCGAAAATCGGACACTGGACACAGATTTCAGAAAATCTACAAAAGCCGTTTCAGAATTCATATCGAATACTATTCCTATAATAAGAACAAACATATATCATATACATACAACAATACACACAATCATCATATGATTATATATCACATGAATATCATATATTCAAAATCATATAAAACATATATATCAACATATAGTCATGGCATATCATATATATGTTTACATACATCGAAAAACTGTTAAACACATAACCAAATCANATATACATGTTTACATACATCGAAAAACTTTTAAACACATAACGAATTAAAATGTTTCGCAAGTAGATCTGATGCCATTAAAGGATTTCGAGGCACAAACATAGTGGAAAAATGCGAAAATTAAATACAAAACGTAATATAAATCGAAACCCTCCGCAGGATCCATGCGAAAACAAAAGATTTAATTCGGAGATTAAGAAAAAATATCTTAAAAAGCTTTAACAATTCATCAATGGAAGATTAATGGAGATCCAAAGCTTGTTTAATCACCACGTATCCCGCTCATGCGATCTACGTTCTACGGTATCCACACGAACACTTTTAATGAATGATTGATGTGTACTAGCACCCGAAAGCTGCTTTTCTCTCTCTATCTTCCTCTTTTCTCGAAATGGTTAGGGTTTTAGAAAAATATATGTATCCCCATTAAATCAGCCCATAAAGAGATTATAGAGAGAGAGGAATACGTTTTCTCATTATAATCCAATTATAATTAATACTAATCCAAAATTCTAAATTATTTAATTAAGTCTCACTTAATTAATTAATTATTAATTTTGGAATTAGTTTAAGTAATTCATTTATTCTATTTATATAATTAATTAAGTCATACTTAATTAATATCATAAATAAAATAAATTACTTATTTAATTTAAATTCATAATTTAAATTATTTCTCCTTCAAGCGTTCTTTGTGTGTGACCATGTAGGCTATTATTACATTGTCAACAATTTTAATATCTAATTAATATTGTAAACAATGAGCGACATCTAGTAATACATCATTGTGATCCAAGTAATAATAATAAAATCAGTGATTCAATTAAGTCTTTCATGAATAATGTTTCATGTAATATAATCTCTTTAATCTTGATATTATAGATTAAAATCAAGGCATGTCTCGCGCCATCCTCTTCATAATTTAATCTTTATTTTCTTGATCGATGAGTAGACTATTAAAATCAAATCAACATTTGAGCACGGCCGTGCATTTCATAGTCTCACTCAAACAAGAGGCCAATAATATCACTCCTAAAATTAGGAGGATTAAATCCCATCTAGATCATTCATATTTCTCATACGATTCATAATATACCCAATGTCCACTTTTATCATCNCTTCATAATACACCTAATGTCCACTTTTATAATCACTCAGTCAAAGGTAACTTTTAATGTAATCAAAGTATATTAATTATCGTATTGAAATATAATAATAAAAAAATATAATCCTTAATAATAAAATATTTTCCTTAAAATATAAAAGTAATTGTCACTAGGGCACAATTACTAACAGAAATAACTTGTAAACTCTTGTAGGATCATTATTGGCTTATTTGAACATGAAAACAATTCATAACAATTTGAGGCTTCATTCTTGACTTGTTTGAACATGAAAACAACTTGTAAACTCTTGTAGGATCATTCTTAGCTCTTTTGAATAAGAAAATTGTTGGTAACAATTTGAGTCTCATTCTTGACTCGTTCGAACTTGGAAACAACTAATAACTTCATTTTTAACTTCTTTGAACATGAAAGCAACTTGTAAACTCTTGTAAGATCATTCTTAGCTAATTTGAACAAGAAAATAATTCGTAATAATTTGATGCTTCATTCTTGACTCGTTCGAACTTGGAAACAACTTGTAGCTTAATTCTAGACTCGTTTGAACACGACAACAACTTGTAAACTTTTGTTGGACTATTATAAGCTCTTTTGAACAAGAAAACAATTCATAACAATTTGAGGCTCATTCTTGACTCGTTCGAACTTTGAAACAACTTGTAGCTTCATTCCTGACTCATTTGAACATGGAAACAATAGGTAAACTCATGTAGGATCATTGTTGGCTCATTTGACGAAGAAAACACTTCATAACAATTTGAGGCCCATTCTTGACTCATTCGAACCTGGAAACAACTTGTAGCTTCATTCTTGGCTCGTTTGAACAATGAAACAACCTGTAAACTCTTGTAAAACCATTCTTAGCTCTTTTGAACAAGAAAACAATACGTAAAAGTTTAAGGCTTCATTTTTAATTCGTTAAAACTTGGAAAAAATTTGTAACTTCATTCTTGACTCATTTGAAAATTAAAACAACTTATAAACTCTTGTAGGATCATTCTTGACTAATTTGAACAAGAAAAAAATGTATAACAATTTGAGGCTTCATTCTTGACTCGTTCGAACTTGAAAACAACTTGTAGCTTCATTCTTGATTCGTTGAAAATGGAAACAACTTATAAACTCTTCTAGGATCATTATTGGCTCATTTGAACAAGAAAACAACTTGTAAACTCTTATAGGATCATTCTTGGCTCATTTGAATGCAAAAAAAATTGTAATAATCTGATGCACCCTTCTTGACTCGGTTGCACATGAAAAGAACTTGTAAACTGTTGTAGGATTATTCTTGACTCATCTGAATATGAAAACAATTCGTAACAATTTGAGGTTTCATCTTGACTCATTCGAACTTGAAAACAATTTGTATCTTAATTCTAGACTCATTTGAACATGACAACAACTTGTAAACTCTTGTAGGACTATTCTTATAATTCTTAACAATTTGAGGGTCATTCTTAACTCGTTCGAACTTTGAAACAACTTGTAGCTTCATTCCTGACTCATTTGAATAGGGAAACAACTTGTAAACTCTTGTAGGATCATTCTTGACTCATTTTAATAAGAAAAAAAATCGGAACAATTTGAGTCCCATTCTTGACTCGTTCGAACTTGGAAATAACTTGTAGCTTCATTCTTGACTAATTTGAACATGAAAACAACTTTTAAATTCTTGTAGGATCATTTTTGGCTCATTCGAATAAAAAAATAATATGTAACAATTTGAGACTTCATTCTTGGCTCGTCCGAACTTGGAACCAACTTGTAGCTTCATTCTTGACTCGTTGAATATAGAAACAACTTGTAAACTCTTCTAGGATCATTCTTGGCTCATTTGAAAATGAAAACATCTTGTAAACTCTTATAGGATCATTTTTGGCTCATTTGAATATGAAAAAAATTGTAATAATTTGATTCTTCATTCTTGACTCGGTTGCACATGAAAAGAACTTGTAAACTGTTGCAGGATTATTCTTGGCTCATTTGAATATGAAAATAATTCATAACAATTTGACGTTTCATCTTGACTCGTTCGAGCTTGAAAATTACTTGTGTCTTCATTCTTGACTCGTTTGAACATGAAAAAAACTTGTAGGACCATTATTGTCCCGTTTGAATAAGAAAACAATTCGTAATAATTTGAGGCCTCATTCTTGATTCGTTCGAAATTGGAAACAACTTGTAAACTTTTGTTGGACTATTCTTAGCTCTTTTTAACAAGAAAATAATTCATAACAATTTGATGCTCATTCTTGACTCGTTCGAACTTTGAAAAAAATTGTAGCTTCATTCTTGACTCATTTGAACAGGGAAACAACTTGTAAACTCTTGTAGGATCATTATTGGCTCATTTTAACAAGAAAATAATTCGTAACAATTTGAGGCCCATTCTTGACTCGTTCAAACCTAGAAACAACTTGTAGCTTCATTCTGGGGTCGTTTGAACATGGAAACAACCTGTAAACTCTTGTAAGACCATTCTTGGCTCTTTTGAACATAAAAATAGTTCGTAAAAGTTTGAGGCTTCATTGTCGACTCGTTCGAACTTGGAAACAACTTGTAGCTTCATTCTTGAGTCATTTGAATATGAAAATAACTTGTAAACTCTTGTAGGATCATTCTTGGCTAATTTGAACAAGAAAACAATTTGTAATAATTTGAGGCTTCATTCTTGACTCTTTCGAACTTGGAAACAACTTGTAGCTTCATTCTTGACTCGTTGAATATGGAAATAACTTGTAAACTCTTCTAGGATCATTCTTGGCTCATTTGAACATGAAAACAACTTGTAAACTCTTGTAGGATCATTCTTGGCTCATTTGAACATGAATAAAAATTGTAATAATCTGATGCTCCATTCTTGACTCGGTTGCATATGGAAAGAACTTGTAAACTGTTGTAGGACTATTCTTGGNATTGTATGACTATTCTTGGCTTATTTATATATGAAAATAGTTCGTAACAATTTAAGGTTTTATCTTGACTGGTTCGAACTTGAAAATAACTTGTAGCTTAGTTATAGACTCGTTTGAACATGGCAAAAACTTGTAAACTCTTGTAGGACTATTCTTACCTCTTTTTAATAACAAAACAATTCGTAACAAATTGTGGCTCATTCTTGACTCGTTCAAACTTTGAAACAACTTGTTGCTTCATTCTTGACTCATTATTTAATAGGGAAATAACTTGTAAACTCTTGTAGGATCATTCTTGGCTCATTTTAACAAGAAAATAATTTGTAACAATTTGATGCCCATTCTTGACTCGTTAAAATTTGGAAATAACTTGTAGCTTCATTTTTGACTCATTCGAACATGAAGAAAACTAGAAAACTCTTGTAGGATCATTCTTGGCTCATTTGAATATGAATAAAAATTGTAATAATCTGATGCTCCATTCTTGACTCGGTTGCATATGGAAAGAACTTGTAAACTGTTGTAGGACTATTCTTGGCTTATTTAAATATGAAAATAATTCGTAACAATTTAAGGTTTTATCTTAACTGGTTCGAACTTGAAAATAACTTGTAGCTTAGTTATAGACTCGTTTGAACATGGCAACAACTTGTAAACTCTTGTAGGACTATTCTTACCTCTTTTGAATAACAAAACAATTCGTAACAAATTGTGGCTTCATTTTTGACTCATTTGAACATGAAAATAATTTGTAACAATTTGAGTCTTCATTCTTGACTCGTTCGAACTTGGAAACAACTTGTAGCTTCATTCTTGACTTGTTGAATAGGGAAACAACTTACAAACTCTTCTAGGATCATTCTTGGCTCAATTGAACATGAAAACAACTTCTAAACTCTTGTAGGCTCATTCCTGGAACATTTGAATATGAAAAAAAATTGTAATAATTTGATGCTCGAATTTTGAGTCGGTTGCACATGGAAAAAACTTGTAAACTCCAATTCTGGGCTCATTTGAATATGAAAAAAATTCGTAACAATTTGAGGTTTAATCTTGACTCGTTCGAACTTGGAAATAACTTTTATCTTAATTCTTGACTCCTTTGAACATGGAAACAACTTGTAAACTCATGTAGGATCATTCTTGGCTCATTTGAATAAGAAAACTATTTGTAATAATTTGAGGTTTCATTCTTGACTCGTTCTAACTTGGAAATAACTTGTAGCTTCATTCTTAACTCATTGAACATGGAAACAACTTGTAAACTTTGGTAGGACCATTCTTAGCTCTTTTGAAAATGAAAATAATTTGTAACAATTTGAGGTGCATTCTTGACTCGTTCGAACAAGGAAAAAACTTGTAGCTTCACTCTTGACTCCTTTGAACATGAAAAATAACTTGTAAACTCTTGTAAGATCATTCTTGGCTCATTTTAACGAGAAAATAATTCATAACAATTTGATACTCATTCTTGACTCGTTCAAACTTTGAAAAAACATGTAGCTTCATTCTTGACTCATTTGAACTGGGAAACAACTTGTAAACTCTTGTAGGATCATTATTGGCTCATTTTAACAAGAAAATAATTCGTAACAATTTGAGGCCCATTCTTGACTCGTTCAAACCTGGAAACAACTTGTAGCTTCATTCTGGGGTCGTTTGAACATGGAAACAACTTGTAAACTCTTGTAAGACCATTCTTAGCTCTTTTGAACATAAAAATAATTCGTAAAAGTTTGAGGCTTCATTCTTGACTCCTTCGAACTTGGAAATAACTTGTAGCTTCATTCTTGAGTCATTTGAACATGAACAGAACTTCTAAACTCTTGTAGGATCATTCTTGGCTCATTTGAACATGCAAACAATTTTTAACAATTTTAGGCTTCATTCTTGACTCGTTCGAACTTGGAAACAACTTGTAGCTTCATTCTTGACTCCTTTGAACATGGAAACAACTTGGAAAGTCTTGTAGGATCATTCTTGGCTCATTTGAACATGAAAACAATCTAGAACAATTTGAGACTTCATTCTTGACTCGTTCGAACTTGGAAACAACTTGTAGCTTCATTCCTGACTCCTTTGAACATGGAAACAACTTGGAAAGTCTTGTAGGATCATTCTTGGCTCATTTGAATATGAAAAAAATTGTAATAATTTGATTCTCTATTATTGACTCTATTGCACATGAAAAGAACTTGTAAACTATTGTAGGATTATTCTTGGCTCATTTGAATATGAAAATAATTCGTATCAATTTGAAGATTCATCTTGACTCGTTTGAACTTGAAAATAACTCGTGTCTTTATTCTTGACTCGTTTAAACATGGAAAAAAATTATAGGACCATTATTCTCTCGTTTGAATAAGAAAATAATTCGTAATAATTGAGGCTTCAGTCTTGACTCGTTCGAAATTGGAAACAACTTGTAAACTTTTGTAGAACTATTCTTAGCTCTTTTGAACAAGAAAATATTTCATAACAATTTGATGCTCATTCTTGACTCGTTCGAAATTTGAAAAAACATGTAGCTTCATTCTTGACTCATTTGAACAGGGAAACAACTTGTAAACTCTTGTAGGATTATTGTTGGCTCATTTTAAAAAGAAAATAATTCGTAACAATTTGAGGCCCATTCTTGACTCGTTAAAACCTAGAAACAACTTGTAGCTTCATTCTGGGGTCGTTTGAACATGGAAACAACCTGTAAACTCTTGTAAGACCATTCTTAGCTCTTTTGAACATAAAAATAATTCGTAAAAGTTTGAGGCTTCATTCTTGACTCCTTCGAACTTGGAAATAACTTTTAGCTTCATTCTTGAGTCATTTGAACATGAACAGAACTTCTAAACTCTTGTAGGATCATTCTTGGCTCATTTGAACAAGAAAACAATTTTTAACAATTTTAGGCTTCATTCTTGACTCGTTCGAACTTGGAAACAACTTGTAGGTTCATTCTTGACTCATTGAATATGGAAACCGCTTGTAAACTCTTCTAGGATCATTCTTGGCTCATTTGAATATGAAAAAAATTGTAATAATTTGANCAATTTGTAACAATTTTAGGCTTCATTCTTGGCTCGTTCGAACTGGGAAACAACTTGTAGCTTCATTCTTGAATCATTGAATATGGAAACATCTTGTAAACTCTTCTAGGATCATTCTTGGCTCATTTGAATATGAAAAAAATTGTAATAATTTGATTCTCCATTATTGACTCGATTGCACATGAAAAGAACTTGTAAACTATTGTAGGATTATTCTTGGCTCATTTGAATATGAAAATAATTCGTATCAATTTGAGGATTCATCTTGACTCCTTTGAACTTGAAAATAACTCGTGTCTTTATTCTTGACTCGTTTCAACATGGAAAAAGCTATAGGACCATTATTGTCTCGTTTGAATAAGAAAATAATTCGTAATAATTGAGGCTTCAGTCTTGACTCGTTCGAAATTGGAAACAACTTGTAAACTTTTGTAGAACTATTCTTAGCTCTTTTGAATAAGAAAATAATTCATAACAATTTGATGCTAATTCTTGCCTCGTTCGAACTTTGAAAAAACATGTAGCTTAATTCTTAACTCATTTGAACAGGGAAACAACTTGTAAACTCTTGTAGGATTATTGTTGGCTCATTTTNTAAATTAATTCATAACAATTTGATGCTCATTCTTGACTCGTTCGAACTTTGAAAAAACATGTAGCTTCATTCTTGACTCATTTGAACAGGGAAACAACTTGTAAACTCTTGTAGGATTATTGTTGGCTCATTTTAAAAAGAAAATAATTCGTAACAATTTGAGGCCCATTCTTGACTCGTTAAAACCTAGAAACAACTTGTAGCTTCATTCTGGGGTCGTTTGAACATGGAAACAACCTGTAAACTCTTGTAAGACCATTCTTAGCTCTTTTGAACATAAAAATAATTCGTAAAAGTTTGAGGCTTCATTCTTGACTCCTTCAAACTTGGAAATAACTTGTAGCTTCATTCTTGAGTCATTTGAACATGAACAGAACTTGTAAACTCTTGTAGGATCATTCTTGGCTCATTTGAACAAGAAAACAATTTGTAACAATTTTAGGCTTCATTCTTGGCTCGTTCGAACTGGGAAACAACTTGTAGCTTCATTCTTGAATCATTGAATATGGAAACATCTTGTAAACTCTTCTAGGATCATTCTTGGCTCATTTGAATATGAAAAAAATTGTAATAATTTGATTCTCCATTATTGACTCGATTGCACATGAAAAGAACTTGTAAACTATTGTAGGATTATTCTTNTTGTAATAATTTGATTCTCTATTATTGACTCGATTGCACATGAAAAGAACTTGTAAACTATTGTAGTATTATTCTTGGCTCATTTGAATATGAAAATAATTCGTATCAATTTGAGGATTCATCTTGACTCGTTTGAACTTGGAAACAACTTATAACTTCATTCTTGACTCGTTGAATATGGAAACAACTTGTAAACTCTTCTAGGATCATTCTTGGCTCATTTGAACATGAAAACAACTTGTAAACTCTTGTAGAATGTGGCGCCCCCATACTCGGGGTCAGAGATCTGGGCCGCCACGGTCCCTTTTTCCTGCTGTTAATACATTTTAACTTAATCCTTAATGATCATCTTTCACCTGCAGTGACCCCACAGTTCTCATACACACCCTACTGATTATAGTCTCAGAACGAATACACATATTATACATAAAATCCGTCAGAGTAATATTACAATTCCAAAAGTAAATTCCTTGCCTGATGAAGGCAATGCGGTTTCTACTTGAAACAGTTCTGAATGTTAATGCATGTTTTTGTTAAGTAGCTTATAAAGATCATACTTATAGATAAGGCGTACCATCGACAACTGTACCCCTATCCTTCTTCTACTCCTACTCCCTACCTGGGGTAGGTTGGAGAAGAACCTACGGAATGCGCGGGCATTTCCCACGCGTTTCCTGGCGGTGCGTCGCATTCACGGCATCCTGCTGTCCTGTTGTGTTGTGATATACAAAGAAAGCAAGGGTGAGCAATATAGCTCAACAATAAACAATATACTTCTGAAAACATGCCGTAAATCTGTAAGCTTTCTCTTTTATCAATATATTCTGAAAACATGTTGTAAGTTATTTGTAAAAGCGTTATGAACAAATAACTGAAGTTTAAAATAAATTTCACTAAAACATGATGAGTAAGAGGAATCTTTCAGGATGTTTCACTGCTAACAACACCCTCGGTAACTCAGCTCATAGGCTTTCGTTACGGTGTATAGCACAATTCTAATTGGAAGAAGGGACTGTAACTGGAGCATCAACACGCCCGCTACCACACATCCACGATGATCAGTCGTAGCACGTGGCAGCCTTCATCAGCAACCTATGGAAGCCTTCCGTTTCTCTACATGTAGAAGGGGGAGCCCTGGTACTCGCTACCATTAATGGGTAATCACCCTAGACCGCATACGGGTCAAAGTGCTGGACCGTGCGTCACTCGGCCTCTTACGCTATCTCCAAGTCCACTGAATCAATCTATAAGTCTGGAACTGGAACATTAATCCAAGCTCCCCAAGTATGTAAAACTTGTTAATAGATTTGTCTATCTAACCTGGAACCGGAAGTAATCCTAGTTCCCCAAGTATATCGTACTTGTTGATAGACCCTCATAGTTATGAGCATATACTGTCAGATTAAGTGATGTCGCCGCCTTACCACACAGGCAAGTTGACCTTCATCATATAATCTCCTTTCTCAAGGACTGAATTCTTTTTGAAAACCATGACTCGGGAGTTCGTCGGAAACCTCTCTGCTTTTGATAAGTTGAAAAGCTCTTGCTACTATGGAAACTGGTTCCAAAACTTGACTACTTTCGAGAAGTAAATGGGTATTCAATTCCTATACTGAGTTCCCTATTTTTGATAAGTCTGAACGTATTTTATTCTTATTAAAAGAATAAAATAAAATAATTAAATTAAAATATTAGGGAGCTCTCACTATCTTTAAATCATTTTCTGAAGGTCGGAAAGTATTTAAAATAATTATCGAAAGCTTCGAATAATTATTAAAGACCTAAAATAATTTGTAAATGAATTTTAAATAATTAATAAATATTTAAATAATATTTATGAATATTCAAAATAATATTCATTAATTAAATAAATATTAAAATAATATTTATTATCTCCTTCTTAAATGAATATTCAAAATAATATTCATTAATTAAATAAATATTAGAATAATATTTATTATCCTCATTTAATTCTTTTATTAAAAGAATATCAAAATATAAATATCGAAATATTTATATCGTCATTTCAAAATAATATGTCTCCGGCTTCTTCCGGATTACGACAGTACTTAACATAACCTTCCGACTCCCGGTCTACGTTCGAAAATACATAACTCGTTATGCACTTAGAGCCTTTTTCTTTTACCGGCTTATATCTATATTTCTTATAGCATATAACCGAAACATTTGCGAAATATGTAACAATACATAAAACAGTTCATACTTTTCAACATACAGTTATATCACAACAACAACAGTCTTTCGACAAAACAATAGTACATTATGTACGAGTTTTGAAAACTTGCCTGAGGTCCTGGGGTTCGTCGAGGTGCGGGGGCTTGACGGACGATCTATATAAATCAAATAAAACGTTTCATTAGTTATTGGTTATTTAACCACTAATGTCACGCACGCACGAACCATGAGCTTGACATAAGTTAGACCTCTCATTCTAGAGTTACTTAACCTTAAGGACATATGTTAATCACTTGAGTCAATTCATGGGTCAATGACACCTTCCTACTTGTCACTTTACATAGATACTTAAATCTCTTATTCATTCATTCTCCTGTAAGGTTTGTCATTGAACCTGCCCGGATTTAACAATTTTATAAAATTGAAATTTTCTCTTCTGGTCATGAAAGTTTTCAGAGGCCTTGTCCACTGTCCAAACTATGTTCCCTTAAAATTTCATGATTTTTGGTGACTTTTAAGTGGTTCATTTATATTAACAAAAAGGGATTCCCGAAACAGTTTGGTTGGTTTAGTTGTCTTTACTAAAATCGACTTATCTCCTAAACCGTATGTCGGAATAACATGATTCAAGTGTCAAAACGATCTATGAGTCAAGNACTTTTAAGTGGTTCATTTATATTAACAAAAAGGGATTCCCGAAACAGTTTGGTTGGTTTAGTTGTCTTTACTAAAATCGACTTATCTCCTGAATCGTATGTCAGAATAACATGATTCAAGTGTCAAAACGATCTATAAGTCAATTACTATCCAACCATTGTGAGAGGTGTTAGGGGCCAGGAGCTTGACATATCGGTTTTCATAGTTTAAAAGAGTGCTCACGAAAAATGGTCATTACGACAGCTATAAACGTAACGTTTTCCGGATTCAACCAACGTGAATCCATTCACAACCAACACTCAACTCACTCATACCATCATGTTAACAACATTAAGCTACTCATCTCATAATCATATGCTAACATCATTTCAAGAACTCAACCAAAACTCAACATCTTACTAACATCATTTCATCTTTACCATTCTAGCTCATGGATCCATCCACTATCACTTTCATGGCATACCACTCACACAAAACACAATGGTTTAAGGGTGTTCATACCTTCTTCGAGTTCAAACAACACCTAGGTAGAGCTTTGAGTCCTTAAGAGTGCTTGATCTATCCATAGAAACAAAGAAACATCAAGAACAAAACTTTAAATTTTCTATATTTCACTATTCATACTATTCATGTTCATCTTGGATTAATTATTTGAAAATGAAAGACATGGAGGATGAACTTGAGATTTGAACCATACCTTATCTATGAAATATAGAAGCTATGGTTAAAATATGAGGATTTATGGAGCTTGGGAGCTTGGACTTTGAATTTGAAATCCTCCCATTTTCTTGAAATAGCCGAATGGTGCTTGGTGAGGAAGAAGGAGAAAAATTCTGCTTGGCTACTTTCTATGTGGCTGATTTTGTGAGAATAAAATCTATGAAAAGGTTAATTATGGCTTTCTTGAACTTGTCCAAGTGATAAAATAGCTTTATGCTTCCTTTTCCCTAATTTTGGGAACCATGTCTCTAACCTTGGTTGCTTGCATGGTTACTTGCCTTGGTTTAGTTACTAGCTTTAGTCAATTCTCTAACAATGCAAGTACTTCCATGCATGGATTCTTTGTAGTGCACTTCACTTGTCATTCATTATTTATACTTAATCCCTCATTTAGCAAAGCATGATTAGGGTTAATACTTCTCATTCCTATCTTTGTAATGTGAACATTTACTAGTCACAATACCTTAGCATGTCCATGACATAATTTCTTTGAATTATAACCCCTAGGTCATAACTTAATCTTCCATCTCTCAATATCTCATAAATTACAAAACAATTAGTAAACGACAAAATCTTCGGATTCTAACGACTTTTGCATTCACTTATTTACTTAGTATTATCACAATACAATTTCGGATTTATTCCTCTACAATTTACATGGTGTGGGCTAACATGCTTTTCGTAAAACTTCCAAGTTACTATTCATTCATAGTTCAGAGTTTACAAAAATTCGGGTTCTTACAGTCTCCCCTCCTTAAAGGGATTCTGTTCCGGAATCTATACTGAAAACAAGTGAGGGTGCTTTTCTAACATTGCACTTTCTAGTTCCCAGGTTGATTCTTCAGTGTTCTGGTTTCTCCACAAGACTCTTACTAGTTTGACCGCTTTGTTTCTGAGCACTTGCTCTTTTCGGTCTAAGATTTCCACCGGTCGTTCCACATAGGTCAGATCTGATGGTAGGTCTACCTGCTCATACTCTATTACATGCCTGGCATCTACATTATACTTTCTCAGCATAGACACATGGAACACATTGTGGACTTGTTGCAAATTTGGGGGTAGGGCCAATTCATATGCTACTTTCCCAATACGTTTTAAGATCTCGAATGTTCTAATGAATCTTGGGCTTAGCTTTCCTTTCTTTCCAAACCTCATTAATCCTTTTCATGGGGAAACTTTTAGAAGTACTGAGTCTCCCACTTCGTACTCTCTATCGGTCTTGAATCTTGGATCTCGGTCCATTACTATGGACACGGGAACTCCATGTCGCACTACAATTTCCTTGATGTAGATCTCTACTAGTCGATCAACTGTATACCTTTCATTGATTGGAAGAAAATGAGCTGACTTTGTTAGGCGATCTACGATAACCCATATCGCATCATGGTTGGTGCTCGTCCTCCGCAAACCTACTACAAAATCCATTGCTATCTGTTCCCACTTCCACTCAGGAATTTCCAGGGGCTGTAGAAGACCACTAGGTCTCTGGTGTTCTTCTTTCACTCTTTGACACGTCAAACATTTGCTTACCCATTCTACCACGTCCTTTTTCAGGTTCGGCCACCAATAAATCTCTTTCAAATCCTTATACATCTTGGTGCCACCCGGATGAATTGAATACCTTGAATTGTGTCCTTCATGCAGAATCTCATCCTTCAATTCTCGCACCCTTTTCATAACAATCTCTTAGTCTGGGCTATGTTTAAAAATTTTCGGACTTGCCGTTGTCCCTTGAACACGACCTCCTTCACTCCTAGCACTTTCAATCTGATCTTCTTCTTTTCACAGTCAATCTACGCACCGCTACTTGACAACCAGTCCATTCCCAAAATGACATCAAACTCTCCTAGCTGAAAAGGGATTAAATCTACCCCAAAAGTTTGCCCATCTATCTCTAAATTACAGCTTGGGTGTACCTGACTAACTGGAATTACTTCCCGGTTGGCTATCTCTACTTGCAACAATTCTCTCAAAGGTTTTGCTTTAAGTTTTAACTTGCATGCCAAATCCTTAGACACAAAGGACCTAGTAGCTCTAGAATCAAATAAAACATTTACGCTGACAGTATTAAGGAGAAGGGTACCTGCTATAACGTCTGCGTCTCGCATGATATTCTTCACTGTCATATTGAAGGTCCTTGCTGTTGGGGACCTGTTGGAAGCTGTCCCACTCATCCTGGACATTGTGGGTGCTGGTGCCTTGCAATCCTTTTTCATGTTCCCCGCCATTCCATACTGGAAGCACTTCAACCCACTCTGGGAGCAGTTACTTCCATAGTGTCCTGCTCGCCCACATTTGAAACAATCTGTTGACCCCTTGAGACAGGTGCCAAGGTGCTTCCTTCCACAACTCTTACATTCTGGTGTTCGTGGTCGGGATTGGCTGAAGTGAGATACCCCAGCTGGTCGGCTATTCTGGACAGTACTGTCACTCCTAAAATTTCTGAACCCTGTGCTCCTCGCTGGTTGCGATACTGCCCCTCGGTTGACCTTGCTTGGAAAACCTCCGCTCGCGAAACTTCCTCCGCGGCTTTCAAACTTACTCTTCTTCATTTCCTTACTCTTAGATATTTGCTCATTTCCTGCCTCCACGATCGAGGCCTTCTGTACAAGTATGGCATAATCGGTAATCTCAAATACTGCTACCCTGTTCTGAATCCACTGCTTCAGCCCTTGTTGAAACCTTCTAGCTCGCTTCGCTTCTGTGTTCACGAAGTCTGGCACAAACCTTGACAGTTCTGTAAACTTGGCTTCATACTCCGCCACTGTCAAGTTTTCCTGTTTTAGCTCCAGAAATTTTAGCTCCATTTGAGTTTCCATGTACCTAGGGAAATACTTTTCCAAGAACAGCTCGCTGAATCTTGCCCAAGTGATGACAACATCTGCTTCCAAGTTTTTCTTGGCTTCCCACCAAAAGTTAGCCTCTCCCTTGAGGAGATAAGTGGCCAAGATAGTCTTTTGGGCCTCCTCAGTATCCATTATCTCGAATGATTTCTCCATTTCCTTCAGCCAGGCTCTTGCCTCGACTGGATCTGTCGTCCCTCGGAACTCTGGTGGTTTTAGTGACTTAAAGGCTTTAAAAGCATTCGTCACTGATTGTCTAGGATGTGGGGGTTGGTGATTCAAGTTCTGTCTGAGCAATCTCACAAACTGCTCCATCTGACCCCCCCTCTTGCTCTTCTTCCTCTTGGGTATTCTCATATTCCTCTTCTTCATAATCTTGGTCATCCAATTCATTGTTACCAATATCATTTTCTTCTTCCTTTGGGGGTTTCGATTTTCCTCTTCTTGGTTATTGCTAACCTGAGCCACGGACTCGGCTGGGTGTGCTATCGTTCCCACGCGTCTAGGAGGCATTGTTCTGACATTTGTTAAGAAATTTTTTGTTAGAATAACTTAGATCATAATCCTTAGTAACCATTACTCACCAATGTAGGTTTCATAATCCTGCTCAATACACTAACCAATTTGCGACAATATTTGACAGTAGAGTATATGTGACAATGCTTAAAGATAGATATACGGAACTCAAAGTAATGCAAATATATACAAACGGCGATCCTTGGTCGCAACCACTCAATGTCATAGTTAACCACAGGAAATACGAGTCTGGAACTAAACATAATATAGATGATCAAAATGCCTAACAAGTGGCCAGAAACAACGACACTACTGCATCACCGAATCCTCAAAATGCTAGTGCCACAGGCATTTTTACCAAAAGTCATTAGCCTCCTCTCGGGCTACCCCGTGGGGCGGGTCAAGTCCTGGACCTGCATCATAGCATCGGCCCAAATAGCATCTGTCTCTCGCAAGCTCACTGTCCCGTCTCTCCTGGTAGGTAGGCTCTGCATACGATCACGGGCCCTCACCTCAATCTTGGTAACCGCTGTCATCATCTGCTGGGGGGTAGTAGGCATCATGCCTCCCTGTTGAGCAACCCTAAGCTCACGCTCAGAGGCCAGCTGACGCCTCATCTCATCAACGCGACCATCTGCCAAAGCGATCTCTGTAGTAAGCTGACCTATCATGTACTCATGGATGACTGCTGGTACTCCTAAAAACGGGGGAGGGGGAATGTCTGGGTCTGCTGGCATATCCGTGGAAAACTAGGCCCTGACAGGTGTAAGCTCCTCATACTCGTCCTCTGAATTGAAGGGACTAAGTGGAGGCATGGGTGATGTAGGAGATCTCATAATTGGAAGTGGGTACATCTCGATGTCCCTCTAGACAACACCATCATCCATAGGGTTCCCTTCCGTCTCAGTAGGTGGGGTAGGGAATACATAGTCTGCATCCTGTGATCCCTCACTCGAGTCCTCCATCGGTTCCTCCTCTAGATCCTCCTCTGGATCCTCCTCCAGATTCTCCTCCGGGATGGCTGCAAGGTCACCTCCTAAGCCTAGTAATGCTGCGTCGTGCTGCACCTCATGATCCTCTGCCTCTTGGGCATCAGGTACCTATATATACCATAAGTGATGTTACTAACTGAGGTTGAAAGTTCCCTTGAGGGTTTTAATGGCAGCACTACATCCAGTAGCCCGACGGTGAACTCGATAAGAGTTTATTATTAATATTATGAGATTTATTGTTCTTAGCTTCCTATCGTTCTGAGAGTTATAACCTTACGCTCTGATACCATTTCTGTGGCGCCCCCAGACCCGGGGTCAGAGATCTGGGCCGCCATGGTCCCTTTTTCCTGCTGTTAATACATTTTAACTTAATCCTTAATGATCATCTTTCACCTACAGTGACCCCACAGTTCTCATACACACCCTACCGATTATAGTCTCAGAACGAATACACATATTATACATAAAATCCGTCAGAGTAATATTACAATTCTAAAAGTAAGTTCATTGCCTTATGAAGGCAATGCAGTTTCTACTTGAAACAGTTCTGAATGCTAATGCATGTTCTTGTTAAGTAGCTTACAAAGATCATACTTATAGATAAGGCGTACCATCGACAACTGTACCCCTATCCTACTTCTACTCCTACACCCTACCTGGGGTAGGTTGGAGAAGAACCTACGGAATGCGCGGGCATTTCCCACGCATTTCTTGGCGGTGCATCGCATTCGCGGCATCCTGCTGTTCTGTTGTGTTATGATATACAAAGAAAGCAAGGGTGAGCAATATAGCTCAACAATAAATAATATACTTCTGAAAACATGCCATAAATCTATAAGCTTTCTCCTTTATCAATATATTCTGAAAACATGCTGTAAGTTATTTGTAAAATCATTATGAACAAATAACTGAAGTTTAAAATAACTTTCGCTAAAACATGATGAGTAAGAGGAATCTTTCAGGATGTTTCACTGCTAACAACACCCTCGGTAACTCAGCTCCTATGCTTTCGTTACGGTGTATAGCACAATTCCAATTGGAAGAAGGGACTGTAACTGGAGCATCAACACGCCCGCTACCACACATCCACGATGATCAGTCGTAGCATGTGGCAGCCTTCATCAGTAATCTATGGAAGCCTTCCGTTTCTCTACATGTAGAAGGGGGAGCTCCGGTACTCGCTACTGTTAATGGGTAATCACCCTAGACCGCATACGGGTCAAAGTGCTGGACCGTGCGTCACTCGGCCTCTTACGCTANAATCACCCTAGACCGCATACGGGTCAAAGTGCTGGACCGTGCGTCACTCGGCCTCCTACGCTATCTCCAAGTCCGCTGAATCAATCTATAAGTCTGGAACTGGAACATTAATCCAAGCTCCCCAAGTATATAATACTTGTTAATAGATTTGTCTATCTAACTTGGAACCGGAAGTAATCCTAGTTTCCCAAGTATATCGTACTTGATGATAGACCCTCATAGTTATGTGCATATACCGTCAGATTAAGGTCCCGTTTGTCTGGACTTATAAGCAACTTATAAGGCGAAAAAGTTGGTATATATGTACTTTTTCTGAAAATAAGTAACTTATTTTCAAATCTGAAAATAAGTAACTTATTTTAAAATATGAGGATTTATGGAGCTTTGGAGCTTGGACTTTGAATTTGAAATCCTCCCCTTTTCTTGAAATAGCCGAATGGTGCTTGGTGGGGAAGAAGGAGAAAAATTCTGCTTGGCTACTTGCTATGTGGCTGATTTTGTGAAAATAAAATCTATGAAAAGGTTAATTATGGCTTTGTTGAACTTGTCCAAGTGATAAAGTAGCTTTATGCTTCCTTTTCCCTAATTTTGGGAACCATGTCTCTAACCTTGGTTGCTTGCATGGTTACTTGCCTTGGTTTAGTTACTAGCTTTAGTTAATTCTCTAACAATGCAAGTACTTGCATGCATGGCTTCTTTGTAGTGCACTTCAGTTGTCATTCATTATTTATACTTAATCCCTCATTTAGCAAAGCATGATTAGGGTTAATACTTCTCATTCCTATCTTTATAATGTGAACATTTACTAGTCACAATACCTTAGCATGTCTATGACATAATTTCTTTGAATTATAACCCCTAGGTCATAACTTAATCTTCCATCTCTCGATATCTCGTAAATTACAAAACAATTAGTAAACGACAAAATCTTCGGATTCTAACGACTTTTGCATTCACTTATTTACGGGGAAACAACTTATAAACTCTTGTAGGATCATTCTTATCTCTTTTGAACAAGAAAATAGTTCGTAACAATTTGAGGCTCATTCTTGACTCGTTCGAACTTGTAGACTCTTGTAGTATCACTCTTGGCTCATTTGAATAAGAAAATATTTCATAACAATTTGAGGCTTCATTCTTGAGTCGTTCGAACTTGGAAATAACTTGTAGCTTAATTCTAGACTCGTTTGAACAGGGCTAAAACTTGTAAACTTTTGTAGGACAATTCTAAGCTCTTTTGAACAAGAAAATAATTCATAACAATTTGATGACCATTCTTGACTCGTTCAAACTTTGAAAAAACTTGTAGCTTCATTCTTGACTCATTTGAACAGGGAAAGAACTTGTAAACTCTAGTAGGATCATTGTTGGCTCACTTTAACAAGAAAACAATTCGTAACAATTTGAGTCTCATTCTTGACTTGTTCAAACTTGGAAAAAACTTGTAGCTTCATTCTTTGCTCATTTGAACGTGGAAACAACCTGTAAACTCTTGTAATACCATTATTAGCTCTTTTGAACATGAAAACAGTTCGTAAAAGTTTCAGACTTTATTCTTGACTCGTTCGAACTTGAAAACAACTTGTAGCTTCATTCTTAACTCATTTGAACATGAAAACAACTTGTAAAATCTTGTATTATCATTCTTGGCTAATATGAACAAGAAAATAATTTGTAATAATTTGAGGCTTCATTCTTGACTCGTTCGAACTTAGAAAGAACTTGTAGCTTAATTCTTGACTCGTTGAATATGAAAACAACTTGTAAACTCTTCTAGGATCATTATTGGCTCATTTGAACATGAAAACAACTTGTAAACTCTTGTAGGATCATTCTTGGCTTATGTTAGGAATCTACATGTGATTTG
Source organism: Oenanthe javanica (assembly GCA_008931105.1). NCBI lineage: Eukaryota > Viridiplantae > Streptophyta > Magnoliopsida > Apiales > Apiaceae > Oenanthe > Oenanthe javanica. Next base: position 36,589 of record QRFB01005494.1, read on the forward strand.
ATGATAACATTAATCTTAGAATCATAGAAATTTAGTTTGATGTAACTGATCAATTGATATGAAAGTTATAAATATCAATTGATCAGGAAACCATTTATCAGTTGAANNCAATCGATAAGCCATCTTTTATCAATTGAAGAAGAACATCAGTTGATGGATTAAAGGATGGATCAATTGATATGCTTCACAGCAAATTATTATGCTT
>QRFB01005495.1:4468-20990 GCA_008931105.1 Oenanthe javanica
TTCCAACATCCATTGACTAGTTCACTTTCATCGATGGATATCCTTACATCCATCGACGAGCTCCCATCAACGGATATTCATCCATCGATGGATACTTCTTATCCATCGATAGACACATTAATTCCAATTCATGAATCATCCAATGAAACACTTCAAGTGGCAACTACTCTACTAGGATTGAGTGGAGTGGGTGAGGTGTGTGAGAGGCAAGGTTTGCATACCTTGGCAAAAGGAGAGTGTGTGAATGAGGGCCCCTCAAATTCTTCTGAGGTGGTAAAAGGAGAGGGTGTGAGCAAAGAGAGTTCCACCTTAGCAGGTGATGAAAAAAGAGAGGATAGTAAGGGAGTGGTGAGAATCCAGGATGAGATCCTGATGCAAGAAAAGAGAGAAGAGAGTGAGAGAGAAAAGAATAGAGAGAAACCAATTTCACCATCTCATGAAGCATCAACTTCTANAGATGTGAGAATCCAGGATGAGATCCTGATGAAAAAACAGAGAGAAGAGAGGGAGAGAGAAAAGAATAGAGAGAAATCAATTTCACCATCTCATGAAGCTTTAACTTCTAAAACTGAGCAGGTTGCAGTAGAACTCACCCAGGAGTTGGGGTTGGAGTCAGGGGGAGATGGAGGAAATGGAGTCCCTTCAGGAGTTGCAGATGCCCATATGGAAGTGGAGGATGAGATTGAAGTCAACCTTGATGCTTCAACCTTCCACCATGAAGATCCACATTATCAAGAACTAGCAGCAGCCACTAATCAAGTAGCTGAACAAATGTTGGGATTGGTGCAGACAGAAGAACAATTCAGGAGTGGAAAGGAGCATCTAGCTAGTCAACCTGATGATGTATCCCACATGAATCCTGAAGACTTTGAAGACAGTTCTGATGATGAACTTCTAGACCCAGATGTGGCAAGTGATGAAACAAGTTTGGCTGATACTGAGAAGGCCATTATTTCTCACTACAGGAGATCAATGGCTGAAGTGAATGTAGAGGATCCCTTGCACAGAAGAATTCTGAACTTTTACAGAGACAACTTGAAGATTCAGAAAATGCATGTCACAGGCTCTAAGTATGCATTAAAAAGGATAAGTGAGGACATTGATAGCTNTTCAAGAATGCATTTTGACTCCACAATTGATTCAAGACTCAGCCTTACAATGTTAACAAGAATCAAGCAAAGACTTGATACTGAGTCTACAGCCAAGGACAAGGTAGTGGCATTGGAGAAAAGGGTGTCAGCTATGGAAGTTAGCATGGAGAGAATCCTGAAGAATCAAGAAATTCAACACAAACTCCTGAGCAGACTCTTGGAAACCCCTCTCATTTCTCAGTCATTGGAACAAGAACAATTGCTGATAACAAAAAGGGGAAGAAATATGAGGCGTTAAAGAGAAAAGAAAGTGAAGTTGTGATCAAGTCTAAAGATCCAAAGAAGGAATTGGCTCAAAATATTGTAAGGCAATTTGATTCAATTGCCAGCAAAAACAAGGAGATTGATGCACAAGAGCCAATTTCCCTATTACCAGAAATTCTTGAAGCAATAAATAAAGGAGAACTAAGGGTAGATTCAAGTAGCTCACAACCTGGTGATAGAAAAGGAAAGGGAAAGTTGATTGAAGATGGCAAGAAGAAAGAGAAATCTGTCACAGGTGGAGGTGAGAAACTATTGGGCAAAGCAATAGTGGTTGGTGTGAAAGAAAAAGAACAACAAGAAAAGTCACAAGAAGAACTAGCTATTCAACTACAAAGGAAATTTGATGAGGAGGATAGGCTAATAAGAGAAGCCAGAAGAAAAGAAGGTGAAAGGAGGCCAAGAATGAAACAAAGAGCAAACAAGCCTGTAGATGAACCAAACACTTCTGGAGTTAAGAGAAAACTTGTTGTTGAAGAAAAAGAGGCTAAGGAGGAGAAGCCAAAAGAGGTGAAGCTTGAAAGTCAAGCTTCTGGGAGTGGTCAAGCCAGAGAAATAGAAGTGTTCAAACCCAAATCTGAGAATTTTGTGCCAATCAAGAGTGAAGGCATGATTGCAGTAAAAGGTCAAAGGAAGAGGGATGTTGATCTTCTTCACATTGAGTATGAAGATGGATCACATTCAACTTTCACATTCAATCAAGTCTTGGATCAAGGATATGGCATCTTAAGGAAGATCTACACTATGCTCAACAGAAAGTATTATCTAACTGAAGAGCTAGGAAAGGCCATTCTTGAGAAGATGAAGAAGATGAGGGAAACACCTGTTCAAGAAGAAAGGGATGACAGAATCAAAATTTGGAATCCTGAAGGAAGGAAAGTACTTCATGAACCTTTCTACTTGATGATCTACAAGGATAGGGAAGGCAGAGAAAAATGCATTGATATTTGTCAGGAAATAGACAAACTGCCCAATCTGGAGTTGAACCATCTTGCAAGCCAATTGGACTATAGGGTTGAGGATGAGAAGATTCTGAAGGGAACCCTATTCAGGAAGATGAAAGAAAATGAAGACAAGATGAATGAGTCAAGGGGAAGAAGAAGAAGGTAGAAGATTCAGACTCAACATCAAATTGTCAGAATTTATCTCTTACTGGTATTTGATCACTCTGTCTCAAATTTATTTTTGTCAATATTGTAATTCCTGCTAGAATGAAAATGTTTAGGAGTTTTGTTATCATCAACAGAAAATTTATGCATATTTCACATATTCATAAATAGGGGGAGATTGTTAGGAATTATGAGTTTTGATGATAACAAATTACTTAGAATTACAATAGGGATTTAAAATTCATTGTAACTGGTCAATGGATATATGACTTATAAATATCCATTGACTAGGAAACCAGTTATCAGTTGAAGCTTGTTTATCAACTGATAAATTGGATTGTAACATTTGATTCATGTTTCTTTATCAATTGATTGTAATGCCTCGATGGATACTGTGAAGTAGTCGATTGATATTATTGACTTCAATTTATAGCTTCTCAACTGATGTGAAGAATGGCTGATCAATTGTAAATATTCTAAGTCAGAATTCTCACAAGTGAAGTGATCAACTGATATTTGAGTCGATGGATGAAGACACTACTCAACGGATAAAATCTATCAACGGATACAAGTCATCAACGGATAAAAGCAATCAACGGATAAGAGATCATCAATGGATAGGGAGTCGATGGATAACTCAATTATCCATCGATACATCAACTGATCAATGGATATCCTATCCATCGATGGATAAGCAAAGGAGAATCAACTGATAAGCTTAACAACATTTATCAGTTGATTAAGGTTTCCCAATTTAGCTAAAGACAAAAGGAATGGGAACTTTGCAGAGACTGAATCAATGGAAGACAGTCCTGTCAGGATTGTGAAGACTTTCAAGGCAACACAGTCTTCAAGGAATGCATCAAGACAAAGATACTTTCAGGACTAGACAGGTCCAAAGAAGACTGTGCAAGTAGCTAATTTCTATTTTCATGTAAACATTATAAGTTGTAATTTTATAATGTTATCTGTCGATAGGAATTAGAAGTGAAGAAAACTACTATATAAGAAGTTAGTAGTTCATGTAACAAAGTAAGTGTGGGAAAAATACAGTGTGAAAAAGTAGAAGGCAAAAACACTTTGTAAGCAGCTTGGTAATTTTTACCAAGATCAATTGAAAGCAAAAACATACTAGTGGAAAACCAATCCACTAGTAATTTTAATATTGTGTGTTCTGTTTTCAATACTTTAATTTTTGCATTCTTAGTTCAATCAGTTTTATACATATATACTTTCAAACACTCTAGTTGAACAAACTTGAATCCGCAAGAATTTAGATAATTCTTAAGTTTGTATTCAACCCTCCCTTCTCCAAACTTAGTGTACTTAAGGGTAAATAACACTCTTTTTTTCCTTTTTCCTTTTTCCTTTTTAGGAAAAACAGACTTGAAAGACAACTACGGATTGAGTCTTCACAGCCACCCTAGGCTGTCTTCTATAGGTGTGCTTTTGTTCTCTGGATCTACAACTGATAGTCTTTCTGTGTTGTCACAATCAATTGATAACTTGATGTTAATCATATCAATTGATTCATCCTTTAATCCATCAACTGATGTTCTACTTCGATTGATCTTTATATCCATCGATTGATAAGGAATGACTTATCGATTGATAGATGTTATCAATCGATATATCAATCGATATATCAATCGATGGGTCTTCACATCAGTTGATAGTCTTCAATTCTTGACTTGGCTTCTTCGATTGATCTCTCATCCATCGATGCTTCAATATCAATTGATCATCCTTCACTTGTGCAATTTCCTATCTTCAAATAATTACAATTTGACAGTTTATTTACACATCAATTGATGATCTATATCAATCGACTCTAACATCAATTGATACGAACAATATCAATTAATTTACACCTTATCGATTGAAATAGACTAAGTACACCTATGCTACAGTCCAAATTATCAGTTGATTCATATAAACACTTCAACTGATAACTAGTTTCCTAATCAATTGATATTTATAAATTTTCATACAAATTGATTAGTTACATCATATAAAAATTTCTATGATTCTAAGATTAATGTTATCATCAAATTACATGTAGATTCCTAACAATCTCCCCCTATTTGTGTCTGTGATATGAATAGGCATAAATCTACTTGATGATAACAAAACCCTTAATAATTTACATTCAGATAGAATCAAGAAATTTAATTAGCACATTAATTTTGAAAGTACCAAATTGATAGATAACTCCTGCAAGCAGCTTCAATGTCTTCATTGTCTCCATGATTCAATTAGCTTCTCTTCCTTCTCTTCTCAGCATTTTCCTTTAGTTGCCTCATGAAAGAACTCCTCAAAATTGTTTCATCCCTGTCAGTTTCTCTAAGTTGCCTCATAAAGTAATATATTTCTTCATCTGTGATTTTGTCCAGATATTTGCAGATATCAAAGAACTTTGTGTTGCCCTCTATATCTGTAAAAATCATAGCATACTTTGGCTCCAACACCACCTTTTTGACCTGTGACTTCCATAGCTTTAGTGGTGAATCAGGTTCAGCTTCTGCCTTGGATCTCCTTAGCTTTGAAACTTGCTGTTGAATCTCCTGAGCAATTGTTGTGTTGATTTTGTACTTTCTGTTGAATAGAGGAAGGATGGTCTTTAAAACATTGTAACTCTGCTTCATTATCACTTTCATTGAATAGGTGATCTTCACTCCATTTTCATACTCCAATCTCATAGATTCTTCTTGATTAGAGGTAGTAGGGTGAGTCCTTGATCCAATTAGTCCTTTTTCATTTATTACTGGTACTCCCTTCATATCATAACCTTCAATTGTCACCTCCTCCCTAATTTCTTCTTGTTGACCCTGAAAGTTTTCTTGAACCACTATTTCTTGAATAGAACTTGACATTTTCTTGGTCATAACTATTTTTCTCTTTTTCCTCAGTGGTTGCTCCAATGATTGATATTCCATATTCCATTCTATTTCCATTTGCCTTGCTATTTCCTCATTCTCCTTTTCTCTTCTTGTAGTATCTGACAATCCTGTAGAAATGGCTCCTTGAAGAAGCTTCTGGCCAACTGGCTCTTTCCTTTTCTTTTCTTCTTCAATCATTATGGCTTTACCCTTTTTCTTCTCTTTAAAGGCTTCAAGATCAATTAATAGAAAGGCTTCAGCATTTGAGTTGCTTTCTTTGACAACCTTTTGTGCATCTTAATTCACTTTTCTTGTTTGAGCAATGAATTCATTCAAGTCTCCTTTTTCTACTGCCTCTGTCACCAACTCAATGCTTTTCTTCAAATCTTCAATTCTTTTCCTTTCTCGCTCAATCATTGATTGAGTTTCTCTTTCCCTAGAAATCATTCTAGCTTCTAAATCAGTTTCAAACTTCTCGAATTCTTCCTTTTTCTGTTCTAATTCATCTTTGAGAGAATTAGATGACTTAGATCTTTTTGAAGACTGATTATCCCTGTTACTTTTGTATTTGAATCTTTTTGTTGTAGAACCACCAATGCCACTTGTCTTGTCCATACCAGAACCACCTACACCACCACTACCACTGCCTTTGTCATCACAATTATCACCATCATCCTTCTTCTTTGTATTCTCCCCCTTTTTGTTATCATCAATTGGAGGGGGTGGTGGAAGTCTGTCAAGAAACTTTTAAAGAATGGAAGCATAAAGACTTTGACATGCAATTATAGCATCCATTTTCTTTTTTAGAGATCCCACTCTAGTTTCCAAAGCTGCAAAGTTCTTTGATTCCTTGAAGAGCTTGTCTTTGATGTGATTCATGGTGTTGAATGGTAGATTTTCATCCAATCTCCTGTCCAAAGCATCCTTGTTGGTAGTGATAGAGACCTTGATAATCTCCAGTTCCCTCTTCACTCCTATCACTGTGATCTTGTGAATTTTCAGTGACTCTCTCATATAGTGAGCAAATCTCCTTTGAGTAGGATCTTCAATTTCTCCTTCCACCATTGCCCTCCTATATTGAGAAAGAATCATAGTTTCAGCAGCTTCTAAGGAACCATTAATTGTGCTCATCGATGGCTCCTCGTCAGAATCTTCTTCTAGTTCTTCAGGTGCCATATAACATGTGTCTGTTATATTGGCAATGCTCTCCTTCAGATTCTAGGTCCTTTGTTCTGTATGATCAATTCCCAAGAGTTGTTCTGCATCCCTGTTACTTGAAGTAACCAACCCCTGATATTGTGGATCAGGATGGATGAAATTCTGTGGATCCAATTCACCAGCATCAACTTCCTCTTCAATGTCCTTAGCAATTCTACTCCCACTAGCTTCTGAATTTGATACTCCCCCTATCTCCTTGACTCCCACCTCTTCTTCCATCAACTCATTTTCCAACTCCTGTGCAAATAAAAGAATTATTTTGTCTCTCTCACTCATCTCTCTATTTTACATCAGGATTTCATCCTGGAATCTCACCTCTCCCTCACTCATTTTCTGTGCACCTTCTAAGGTAGGGTCCTCAAGTGTTTCACTCTCATTCCTGGAAGAATTAGGAATTTTCTCACTCACTCCATCTCCTTTTACCAGGCTGCAATCCTGCCTCTCACTCAACTCACTCATTCCTAAGAGTATTTGTGCAACATCAATTTATTAAGCATCAATTGATGTAAAGATATTAGCAGTTGAGTTGTTTGGGATATCCATCGATTGATGCATACCCATCGATTGATCTTGAGTATCGATCAATGTGTGACACCCCCAGACCCGGGGTCGGAGATCTAGGCCGTCACAGTTTAATCCTTGTTCATAAACACATATATCTCTGATCCACAATAAAATTATCAACTATAGTGACCCCATTAAACACAACACTTACTCGAGCCATAGTCTCAGAAAATGAAACATATACATTAACAACTGATAAGTACTAGTTATTTACATTCCCAGAATATCTCACATCAGTTTATGCCCCTATAACAGTTTCTACTTGAAACTGTATTGGAAGCTCAATAGTCACCTAATTTACAAGTCTTAACATAGGTGGTACTTATAAAATAATTCTGAAAATCAAAAGCTGAAATCCTATCAAGCTGATCATGTCTAACTCTGGAATACTAGACATCCCTCTCTCATAGGGGCCCCTTGCCCATGTGCTTTGGTGGGCAGTCTGAAATATGCGAGCCATCACACCTATCTGTTGTGTTTGGAAATTTAAAACAATGCAAGAGTGAGCTACTATAGCCCAGCAATAATTTAAAACACCATAGCAGTTTATCAATAATAACCTGCAATTTATCTCAATATAAAAGACAGTATATAAATCTGAAATTTACCATACACCATATGTTTAAATAAATAAACAGCTCAAAACACTTATGGAATGCACAACAAAATTTCTCAACTCTCAACAACACTATAGAATGCTCAACATGATTTCTCAACTCTCATCAATACTATAGAATGCTCAACACGATTTCTCAACTCTCATCAACACTATCGGTAACTCAACACCTAGGCTTTTATTACAGTGTTAATGATGAATCCCAATTGGGAAGAATGGACTTTTATTGGAGTAATTCATAGCGACAATGTAGGTCGGTGATCAGTCGCCCACAATTGCCTCTCCGAGGGACATCTCTGTTTTTCTACTCTTCTACTAGTAGTGGATGATCCGCCTTTTCTCTGACGTCACGCTGACCGCATTCGGGCCATAGTATACTTGATGGCATACCCACCTGGCAGCTCTTACACTTTGTACATATAATGTGCCATGCAAGCACGTCGACTTTCTCTAGTACTCCAGTCCAATTGAATAATTTATTTGGAAGGAAATTAAATTCAGTCCAAAATCACATCTCATTCTCTTCTCAGATTTCAACACCAGAGGATTGATTAACTCCCAGAATTATGTTCTCAGAATGATTATTGGATAACTAAATCATTGCTAGAATATTTTATATCCATTTTGGATAACTCAAATAATTTTCTCAAAGGTTAAATAAATATTTTCATACTTTTTAACCTCTCATTAAATAATATTTAATTAATCAAATAATGTTAAATTAATTAAACTCTAAAGATTTGATGGACGTTTAACAAAATATTTATTTAATATTTGATAATGTCTCAAAGCATTTCCGAAGAAAAGTTCTCAAACTCTGTTTGACAAACTGTCAGAAACTCACACCCTAACTCCCGGTCAAAATCTCAATCACAAGCTCTGAAATTCGACTCTCAGAACTCTTCTCATTCTCTACTGATGCACACTCTGACTTTATAAGATTCAGAGTTGATAAGTAAGCACAATTAATGAATAGTAAACAATACAAGCATATATGTAGATTTGTAAGAAAGTTTAATTCCATAACACAACAGAACCTCTTTATGAACAGTTATAGTCCAAAGGTAAAAAGGTTCGAAAACTTGCCTGGAGTTCTTACAGGGTTGGTTGGTTTCCGTTCCTCGACGATACTCTAAGAATTAAGCACAAAATCTCAAATTAGTACTTCGAATTCTATACTCTTTATTGACTTATACTCACTTTCGTGACTTCATAAGTACCTTGTAACAACAAGTTTTAAAATACTTCTTTAGCTCATCACGTTCCCATGTTATCCCTTAAAAACTTTCATATATAACTCGTGTAGGAATTAAGTCTTGAAGTTCAACTTACGTCTACGTTTTATAGTGACAATAAGCACTTAGTCATTTTTTAGTAATTCTCACTTTAAACACCCAACTTCTAGTATTTTTAGTAAACTGAGTTTTAATACGATTAACTTGAATCTTTCTCTGGAGTCATCCTTGACATCTCTAGTATCTTAGATTAAAGTTTCAAATGAAAGTAAGCATCCTAGATACTTTGATAATAGCCTCAAAGTTGGTTATTAACATGGTTTCTAAGTTATGCGATATCTTTAGTAAATCGGTCATAACTTTTGACTCGTAACTCCAAATGATGCAAAATTAGTGCATAAATGATTTAGAGACTATCCTTTACACAACCAAGTCAATCACTAATCAAGAACAAGAAAAATCCCCTTCGGGTTGTGGACAACAGTTGACAGCTTCTGAAAATCGGGCATTACGACGTTTGTGTTTACAATGTTTTCCATTTCTAACTACTTCAATTCACTCAACCAAGCAACACAACAACTCAACCATCTTTATACTACAATATTACACAATCTCAAGCTCCAAAAATAAGAAAAGTATGAAAAATGAACTCTAGAATCAATGGATCAAATCATGTGTTTCTAGGACTCACCAAGCTTATTTCACACTACCCATAACATGTATACACTATAACAATCATCCACTAAACCATAACATGGCTAGAATCAAGAAAGAAAAATTTTCATTTTTGAAAACACTATTCATTCTCATATTCTTTGAATCATAGCTAAAGATTTCATGGATGGGTGCTTGTAAGAATCAAGAGGAAGCAAGATGAATGTTATACCTTCGATTTAAGCTACCAAACTCATTGATTAAGCAAGAAATGAGCAAGTTATGAAATTTTTCTTCCCCCCATAATGGAGCTTCGGCTGAATTGCACATACTACAAACATCCTCAAGTCATACGCCTCTGAAATCTAACAGAAGTCGCGTACGCTCCAATATCTCGTTCTGCACAAAACTAGTAGCAGAATTGAAATTTTTCGAAAAACAATATGAATTACATTAACTTATTTATTCCATATAATAATAATACGGCTTCGAAATCTTTTAAGTTTCGACATTTACAAAAACACTATTCACTATTCACCGGAAACTTAAAGAAAGCACTATTTGCTATTTACCAGATTTTTTTTCTCCAAAACTCTTAAAATTTCAGGTTATTACAGTCTCTCCTCCTTAAAAGGATTCCATCCCGGAATCTTATTTAAAACAAGTAAGGATATTTCTCTAGCATTGCACTCTCTAACTCCCAGGTCGACTCTTCTACCTTCTGGTTTCTCTACAGCAGTCTTACTAGTTTGACAACTTTGTTTCTCAGAACCTGTTATTTCCGATCCAGAATCTCTATTGGCTGCTCCACATAGGATAGGTTAGGTTGGATCTCTATATACTCATACTATATCACATGCCTAGATTCACCTGTTGAAGATTTGGAGGCAAAGATAAGTTATAAGTTACTTTCCCAACACGCTTCAAGATCTCAAATGGTCCAATAAATCTAGGACTTAACTTTCCCTTTTTATCGAACCTCATCAATCCCTTCCACGGGGACACTTTAAGTAACACTAAGTCTCCAACTTCATATTCTCTGTCTTTTCTAGACTGGTCAGCATACTTGCGCTGCCTGTCTTGGGCTGCCACTAATTGCTTCCTTATTAGGTAAATTGTCTCATTGGTTCGCTGAACCAACTCGGGTCCCAATATTTTTCACTCGCCAACCTTTTCCCAACATAGGGGAGATCGACATTTTCTTCTATATAAGGCTTCATAAGGAGACATTCTTATACTCGCTTGGTAACTGTTATTGTGGGAAAACTCAATTAGTGGTAAATGATAATCCTAATTTCCCTTAAAATCTATTTCACAAGCCCTCAACATATCTTCTATGGTTTGAATAGTCCTTTCACTTTGACCATCTGTTTGGGGATGTAAGTGGTACTCATGTTCAACTTAGTCCCTAGACAGTCTTGAAAGCTTCTCCAGAATCTAGAATTAAATCTCGGATCTCTATGTGACACAATGGTCACTGGAACTCCATGTCTCACCACAATCTCTTTTCCTGTTCGTCCACCAATAATTCACTTTAAGGTCTGTATACATTTTTGTGCTTCCAGGGTGGATGGAAAATATCCACTTGTGTGCCTCGTGAAAAATCTCATATTTCAGCTCTGGGACATTTGGAATCCAAATTCTATTAATAAATCTTAGGATCCCTTTTTCGTCTCTCTCACACCTTTCTTTATCTCTAACTATGTTCCCTGCCTATTACTCTATTATTTCTCTTAACATACTCGTATTTTATCAATTTGCTCAGGTTGAATTCGAATCTCAAGAAGTGTTTCGGTCCCTTCCTCTGGTAACTGCACCTCTATCTCCATTCGTTCAAATTCTCGTATTAAATCTTCCGAGGAAACTAACATTTTTAGTCGTTTCTTCCTACTCAACGCATCGGCCACCACATTGGCCTTGGCGGGTGATAGTTTATTAAACAATCATAATCTTTAATCAAGTCTAACCATCTCCTCTGACTCATATTTAATTCTTCCTAGGTGAAGATATACTTAGACTCTCATGGTCCGTGTACATCTCACACTTCTCTCCATACAGGTAGTGTCTCCAAATCTTCAAGGCAAAAACTATTGTTGTCAACCCTAAGTCATGAGTAGGGTACCTTATTTCAAATTCCTTTCAACTTTCTGGACGCATATGCAATTACCTTGCAGTGTTGCATTAGCACACATCCCAATCCCTTATGAGATGCGTCACTGCAAATCACAAAAGCTCATTTATCATCAGGTAATGGCAGCACTGGGGCTGTCACCAACCTTCTCTTTAGCCCTTAAAAGTTTTCTCCACATCTCTCTGTCCACTCGAACTTCTCTTCCTTACGAGTAAGTCAGGTCAATGGGGCAGCTATCTTAGTGAAATTCTGAACGAATCTCCGATAGTAACCTATCAGTCCCACAAAACTTCTCACCTCTATTGGGGTGGTCGGTCTCTCCCAATTCATCAGAGCTTCTACCTTGGCGGGGTCGACCGACACTCCCTCANGGTCGGTCTCTCCTAATTCATCAGAGCTTCTACCTTGGCGGGGTCGACCGACACTCCCTCACTACTGATCACATGCCTTAAGAGCTGCACTTTTCTCAACCTAAACACGTACTTCAAAAATTTAGCCTATAGCTCTTCTTTTCTCAGTATCTCTAGAATTAGCCTCAAATGCTTTGCGTATTCTTTCTCTATTTTAGAGTAGACCAATATATCATCAACGATTACTATGACACACTTGTCAAAGTACTTTTTGAAAACTCGATTCATTAAATCCATAAAAGCGGTCGGCGCATTGGTTAATCTGAATGACATCACTAAGAACTTATAATGTCCATATTTTGTGCGGAAGGCCGTCTTCGGCACATCTTCTGGTTTAATATTTATTTGGCGATATACGGTTTTCAGGTCAATCTTTGAAAAAGTAGACTACACCTTTCAGTTTGAAAAGAAAAAAAATCATTTATCCTTAGCAGTGGGTATTTGTTCTTAATAGTCAGCTTATTTAGCTCTCGGTAATCAATACTTCATCTCATACTGCCCTCTTTCTTCTCAAAAAAAAATAACACTGGTGCACCCCAATGTGACACACTCGGTCTCATCATTCCCTTTTCTAACAAATCTTTTAACTGAATGGCCAATTCTTTCATCTCGATAGGAGTTAGCCGGTAGGGAGCCTTCGAAACTGATGAGGTCTCTGGTGCTAAGTCTATAGAAAATTATATGTCTCGATCGGGTGGTAATCCCGGAAGGTCTCTTGGAAACACATCCTCAATTTGATTCACTACTGGGATGTCCCTTAAGTAGGGTACTCTTTTCTCTGCATATATAATATGTTTTAAATTTTAACTTCATTTATCTAAAACTAACATTTAGAAATAATCTCTTTCATTAACTATGAGAATCTCCCATTTACTAGGTTTTCTCCTTTTTCCATATCAACCTCATAGGATAAGGAAGCCTCACCTCTCGTCGCAACAATCTCTTTGTCTTAACCTTGGTCAAAACTTCTTCTTCTTTGTCTTCCTTCAATCACATTCTCATTCTCATTGGGCTTGCTTAACTTCTCATACTTACTCTCACTATCAATATAAGCGTCACAACTCGTCAATTAATATATTCTCAATAAAATAACTAAATTTCTTAACTGAAAAGGAATTAGATCTTCGTAAGAACGGTACTCTAGTATATAAGTTTCATGTTATGGGCACATTTGACTGCCATCTCAGTTTAGGTTCTTAAATCCATTTATTTTTCACTGAATTAAAGCTCCGATCCCTTATCAATTGGTCTATTTGAATTTCCACAAATTTGGATGCTTCTTGAACCAACGTAGTATAGTTAGTTCTTTCAAGCACCTCAAATCTCTTCTTAACTCACTTACCCTATAGGGAAATCTTGATAATTCTATCGACTTAGATTCTTAATCTTACACACTCTGGTTTCCTGCCACTGAAACAGATAGACGTTGCACTTATAGCATTTTATGTCCTGGGGTTTGTAATGCCTTGTATGTTTCCTCCTGTATGTCTTGCACTCTAGTAGTGAGGTCTGGATTAGTTAGGGGGTGGTACTCTTGTCTGCCTACCGCCCTAGTTAACAGTGTCACTCTCAGTTCTTTAAAATCCCGACCTTCTCCCAGCCTGGGGTTCCTGGCTCTTATTAATTTTTCTAGGAACGCTCACGCTCCCTGCACTCTTTATCTGTCTTTCCACCTTTCTCTTTGTTCCCTCTCTCCTTTTGAGTATGTTCACTTCCCGTCTCCCAAATAATAACTTTTTGCACTAACTAGGTGTAGTCGATCAATTTCAATATCGCTACCCTATTTTGAATCCACGGTTTCAACCTTTGTTGAAACCTCCCTACTTTCTTCTCGTCCGAAATTACAAAATCCGGCCCGAATCTCGACAATTCCGTAAACTTTACCTCATACTCTACCACTGACAAATTCTCTTATCTAGGCCCAAAAACATTATCTCTATATAATTCTCCATAAATTTCGGATAATACTACTGTACGTATGAAATGATATTTCTTTAAAATTCACATTACTCTGACTCGCTAACATTCTAACTGAACAAAAACATATATTAGCTCGAGCTCATATCTCAATCAGACACAATCTGACTACACATTTGGTTATTAAAACCCAATATCAGACCCAACCAAACTAATCCCCTTTGGGAAACTCACAACATCTCATTACAACAGTTCCTCGATATTATCCCATTATAGACTTTCATATTTCTTAAGTCCTCATGCATGTTCACTTTATTATAAATTTTAATCCATCTAATTCCTCAATAATTACACATATATAGGTGACCATATCCTTTAGGCCATGCTACTCTATATTTCATTTAGACATTTCGTTTACAAGTATCTTTAATTCTAAACGTTTATTTAACTCAAGCGGATGTATTTTCTACAGAAAATTTGGCATGACCTATTCGTAAAATGGATTATACCCGGTGTAAAAACATCTCAATTACAATCCCACAACATTCTCAATCAATCCACAAAGTCAATCAACTACAATATCGACAGTCACTTCCTTGGACCATCAATCTTATTCGCACCATAACATTAATAGGGTCTGGTGAAATGCACACTATCTCTTCGGTTTATTTCCAAATAATGAAAGTTTAGTTAGGGTTTTACGCGCCGTTGGCTCTAACTTGGCTAACTTAGCTATCGTGTTAAGAACGATGTGGCCATCTCCACTCAATAACGCTTCCCCTATCTCTGGGGTTGCTAGCATATTTAGTACTACAATAGTCGTACTTCTCGACTCTTCATATGGGCTCCAAAATTCTCCATTTGACCTCACAGTCTGAATTATAACTCCTCCCGCCTGGATACGTCTCCTCAGGCTAGTATTCGATAACTTCTCATTAAAGATCCTTTATTAACTAGTCGTAACTATTCTTACATAAGTAGTTTAATATTTATCTATAAATTAGTGCTATGTGAGCAGTCTCATCCTCAGCTGGGGCTCTCACTCTCTTTCACTAACATCTCCTGGTCAGGTCGTGCCTCAAAATCCCTAGACACTGACACCTCAATATAGACAGGAACTCATATCAGTATACTCTTATAATTCCCTTGAGGGTTTTAACTCTTTTATTATCACTTGTCAAAACTACATCCGGTAGTCTGACTTAGAACTCGATGAGGGTTCTTTATTATCTCATTTATAGTTATCCTCCTAACTCTCTCATTTCTGAGTACTATAACTTAGGCTCTGATACTATCTTTGTGACACCCCCAGACCCGGGGTCGGAGATCTAGGCCGTCACAGTCTAATCCTTGTTCATAAACACATATAATTTTATAATTTTATAATTTTATTAGATACCGCTCATTGTTCATAAACACATATATTACTAGATACCGCTCATTGTTTATAATTTCAATGGAGAATAAAATTATTGTTAATTAAATAATAGCCTATAGGGTCACACACATAGAGCACTTAGAGGAATAGTTAATTTAAATTATAGATTTAAATTAATTGATGATTATTTGAATTTTATTATATTAATTAAGTGAGACTTAATTAATTNGATTAATGATGTATGCATGTATTAGATACGTCACCCATGCCATGCTTGCCATGCTTGTCATGCTAAACAAGATAAAATCTGTAACGATTGAAGATTTTAAAATTAACAAACGATCATGAGATTCTTGTGTTTATGANGGGTTAGGTTTTGCTGAATAGGCCCGTTAACCAGTCATTATAAATAGATAATGATAGGTTAAATTGCCATTACGTTTTGAAAAATAAAACCCTAAAGGCAGCAACAGCAAGGAGGCAGAAAGAATAAAATTCGAAATCATCAAAAGGATGCTAGTACATCCATTCCGTAATCAAGATCGTGAGACGTTCTTGAAAGTGCTCGTGTGGATACCATAGGGTGTTTTTCGAGAGGAAGACACAAGTCGAGAAAGCTAGGATCTCTGTTGAGTTCGTGAAAGTCAAGACCCGAATAGGTATAATTCTGTTTCACCATAATCCGTCCAAGCTTATACATGATCCTGAGTTAGGGTTCCGAAATTTTTTGTTATATTTACGTTAATCCGCTGCGTTTTATGCCTCGGAACCCAACAATGGCATCAGAGCTACGTGTATAAGGGATTGATTTGGTTACGTGTTTTTATGTATTTGATGCATATGTGCCTGTTTGATGACTGCCATGTATATTCGAAGACCAGTCCTGTTCAGAAATCATCAATTTCTGAACTACAGATCATATCTGCTGGCCTTTTTTCCCCACTGCAACTTATACAGTTTCAGAAGCATGTATCATATACATACTTATCATATCCCAGT
>QRFB01005495.1:23974-40354 GCA_008931105.1 Oenanthe javanica
AGGAATAGTTAATTTAAATTATAGATTTAAATTAATTGATGATTATTTGAATTTTATTATATTAATTAAGTGAGACTTAATTAATTGAAATAATATAAATTCGAATTTGAAGAGGATTTCTGCCCATAATAATTAAGTATGACTTAATTATTAATTAAATAATAGAAACACGTTTTATTATTTAATCCTATACCTACATGGGTTAGGTTTTGCTGAATAGGCTCGTTAACCAGTCATTATAAATAGATAATGATAGGTTAAATTGCCATTACGTTTTGAAAAATAAAACCCTAAAGGCGGCAGCAGCAGCAAGGAGGCAGAAAGAACAAAATTCGAAATCATCAAAAGGAGGCTAGTACATCCATTCTGTAATCAAGATCGTGAGACGTTCTTGAAGGTGCTCGTGTGGATACCATAGAGGTGTTTTTCGAGAGGAAGACACAAGTCGTGAAAGCTAGGATCTCTGTTGAGTTCGTGAAAGTCATGACCCGAATAGGTATAATTCTGTTTCACCATAATCTGTCAATCTTATACATGATCCTGCGTTAGGGTTCCAAAATTTTTTGTTATATTTACGTTAATCCGCTGCGTTTTATGCCTCGGAACCCAACAATCTCAAGATCGACAAAAGAAATATGTAGATGTGCATCGTAGGAGTTTGCATTTTCAGCCTGATGAGAAAGTATTTTTAAAAGTTTCTCCATGGAAGGGAGTACATCGTTTTGGTCTCAGGGGAAAGTTGAATTCCAGATTTATTGGCCCATTTGAGATTCTAGAAAAAGTAGGAGAGGTATCGTATAGATTGGTTTTACCTCTTCAATTGTCAAAGTTTCATAATGTGTTTCATGTATCTTTGTTAATGGGATATAATTATCATCCTTCGTATGTAGTAAGTTGTCCCTTGAATAAAGTTCGACTAGATTTAACTTATGAGGAAGAACCTGAAAGAATCTTTGAACGTCAAGAAAGGGTAATGCGTCGCCGCATGATTCTGTTTGTGAGGATATTATGGAAAGGTTATTCAGAATGAGAGGCTACTTGGGTGACGAAGGAAATTGTTCGGGCACGTTACCCACATCTTTTTTACCAAAGGTACGTAAGATAAATTTCGGGGACGAAATTTCATTTAGAGGGGAAGAATGTAAAATCTCGATATATATAATTATTATTTAATATTTAGTTATTAAATAATATATCATATATATTGTATTTAATTAGAATACTTGTTATTATCAGTTAAAAAAAGAGGGGTTGAGAATAAAAAGAAAAGAATTAGGGATTTGACTTTTATGTTTCTTTTGTTAGAGAGGAAGGAGAAAAAGGAAGAGAGAATAAAGAAGGACAAGTTTGAATAAGGATTTTAGTGTTCTAAGGTAAGAGATCAAAACCCTCTTTGATATAAGCAATCATATTTTGTTTAGGATATGAGACATATAGTTTTTCTATTGTTATATATATGAATTACGGTTTATTGTGATTGGAACATCTAGAGTTCTTCAGCATCATTCTTATTTTCTGAATTTCAAGGTACAGATACTTTCGTTATACCCTCTATCTCATTTGATTTCAAGAAATTTGTATGTGAACTTTTAACTATGCTGAATTCTTATAAAATTGATAGTAAATTCGGTATATATTCAAATTTAGTGGTTTCAGACTTTTCGGAAAGGATTTTGAATTTCCTATAACGAAACGTTAACTTTTCTGAAATTCTACTTCGAACTATGAGTATTCTGCAATTTATGTAATCTGGCAGTGTATTTTTTAAATAGAATACTCAACTTTGAAAATTCGTAGTAAATTAAGTTTTGTTCCAAAAATTATGAATAATATCTTTCTGAAAAGCTCTTTTCGATATCTGCATTTGTTGTTTACATTCCGTTGGCAAACTCTATGATTTCAATACCCTAAATATCAAAATACTTGTGAAATCAGGGTCTGATTCTGTGCTGGCAACCCGCAAATATATATTTTCTGAATTCGTTATTTGTGTGTTTTGAACGAGCCTTAGCATTCTGGAAAGGTCTCGAAATTATCTACGATTCTCATGTTTTGTACTTTTTCAGATAAGGTCATTTTAGTATAGCAAATTGCTACATTTCTGGGCAGGTCAAGTATAAAACTGATTTAAGTTTTGTACTTTGTATGACCATTGAGTTTTGTGTTCGAGTAAGCTATTTGAAATGATATATGTTTTTGTTTGGATTTGGGAGATATTGTAAGACCTCTGTCGTGAGTGGAGTGAATCTCATGCTTGGCACCACCTATACGGTGTAATTAAATAGTATAGGCGTGTCACCGAAGGCATGGGACACGTATAGTCGCGACTAATTTGTGTATGTTTGGCCATTTGGGTAACATTGTGTTTAGTGTCTTGCAAGCCCCTGTAAGATTTTGGGTAGCATTTATTTTGTGCTTTGCAAACACCTTTAAGTTTTGATGACTACATATTTCTGGATCACCGAAAATGTAAGGCATCATGTAAGTAAGACTATCTCCCATTTGAGTTAGTAAGTTATGCTTTTCGTTAATTTATTGTGATAATGGTTAATATGTATAAGAGTAAGATTATTTTAACTAGAAAATGTGTGTGTTGGTTTTGAAAATATCTAACATTTCTGCTCTTTTCATATGGTCTACAATATCTTGTCCAGTTATCATATTATATCCATTTTTGTTGAATCTATTTCTTGTTCACTTGACTTATGTTATATCCGTATATGAGTTTTTTGCCCACTGTCTGTCTTTGTTTTATTTTTATTTCCCCCGGCAGGCAAGAATACTTAGGTGGGTTACTTTATAGGGAGGGCGAGAACTGCGAACTTAAAGGAGCTCATTTATTTTTATTTTTTGCATTTTATTAGACTCCTAGAATTTTATTCGGAATTGATACTTGTGGATTTAAATCCTAATTTGGATGATTTAATTATATTTTATTGTTGGATTGTAAGTTGGCTTGGAGAAGTTACAACGTGTTATGGATTTTTTGAGAATTGTTAATTTTGTAAATTTAAATATATTTTGATAATTGTTGGAATGTTAAAGAATCAAGCACACATGGTTCTTCTTTAGGATTTCCATTGCCTGGCTCAATTATTTGAGTCAAGTTCCATTTTTATGGGAAAAAATCCTTGTGAAATAATGTCCATATATGTGAAGCGGTGCCTTTGACGTTGGGTTGCGACTCTGTCAAGGCATAGAAATGGCTGCGCATATTCGAAGGTCGACCCTTCTTGAACTAGACTTGGATTGAGTATTATGTTAAGCCTTCTTGGGTTGAATCTTGTGTTAGCCTTCTTGGGGTGAGCACTTTTCCCTAGTCTCATTGGACTGATAACTTTTTCCTGGACTCAGCACCGTTGCCTAATTTCTCTGGACTCAACACCCCTGCGCTATTTCTCGGATTCAGCACCCTTGCACCATTTTATTGGGTTTAGCTGTACCCTTACGCCATTTCCCTGGGCTTACCACCCTTGCACCATTTTCCTAAACTCAGCACCCTTACACCATTTCTATGGACTCAGCACCATGTGCCATTTTTCTGGACTCGGCACCCTTGCGCCATTTCTCTAGACTAAACACTTTTGGTCATTACCCTGAGCTGAATTTGCCTGCTTTCAAGTCCTAAATTAATTATGTCCAAGTCTTTCATTTTTAGTGAACCCAAGTTCTTTACATTGGTAATGTCTGACCCAAGATTACAAACACCCAGACCTTTACTTTTATCTATCAGAAAGAATAGAAGTGATCTAGGACTGCTTGAGCCTAGATGGTATCTCGTCATTTAACTTTTTAACTACACACAAAAATATATAAATAGTGACAAAATTGGTGGAACAAATTATAATAAACTCTCTCCAGTAACGAAGAAATTTTTCTGAGTACGTGGATGAAACAACAACAATAAAAACTCTCCAATAACGAAGAAATTGATTGGTATTAAATCTAAGGTTAGTTCGGCAAAACAGTAAAACTTAATAAAAATTGTATTGATTTTGATTGTTTTAGTGATTACTTTTGGAGAGATATTTATTTTTCTAGTTCTAGTTTATTTTTGGGAAACTAAAATTGCATGTATATAACTTTTTGGTTTGTTTTTTTTTAGTAGGTTTAGAAACTTATAGAGTAGTATGAATTTTCTAATATTTATTAATGAGAAATTGACTAGAATCATTTGCTGAAAAGTGGCCCTTTTTATCCATCATCTAAGCATTACAAGATGTGTATTCTTTTCTTCCCCACCCTAACCCCAACATACTTGTAAAGTGAGGTCACAAGATGAAAAAAGCTGCACTCTTATCACATTCAATATGTTTACACGGACTTCCATACATACATATTTTTTATTATTTTATTATTTGTTTATATGTATGTTCTGTGCTGTCGTAACAAATAAATTAATTGTTAACAAATCATCTTTCTTTTCATTTACTAATATATTATTCTATTAAAATTAATGAGAAGATAATAGTAATAAATGCTTGTTAGCAACAGTACCGATTAATCGAAAAAGCACCCAAGCAACTCATTCAAAAAAAAAAAAAAACATTTTCAAAGGGCGTCCGAAACACAAAAGACGGACAATTCCTAACATATAATTGCGCTTCCTCATCTTCTATTGTTCGACATTGGTATGAGCTTCATTTGAAATTATTTTATATGATATTATTTAGAATTTTCAATTCATTGTCTACAGTAGTTCTGCTGCCTATGAAAAAATTTTCGTTAGTTGCACTCATATCTCATACCTATCACATACAAGTAACTTTTAAGACCGCTTAGCAAAAAAAAGTATACTTTTAAGACCCAGCTCTAACACCACCAAGCAACTTATTTGAAAGGTTTGCCAAAAGACACATTTTGCATATATCAATCATAGCATAGAAAGAAAAAAACATCAGTAATTAACGCACATTGCCCGTAAGGACAAACATCATATCAGTTTTCCACCATTGCACAGTAATATTTCGCTTCTCTTTACCCAACTTATACGGAAAATATACAAGAACTCTCAGCGTTATGGTTTCTTGAGTAGCACTTCTGTATTGCCAACATATGCAGTAATAGCCTTGCTCGATTCTTTTGTTCTGATCCCTGGCATGCATTACCTGTCCAGCACAAGAAATTCAGTTTGTGATCTATAAATCTGCTGAGGTTCCAAATTCAAATAATCATGCCAAGTATCTGAACAGGTTGGCATTATCCTTGTCTCTTTCCAGATAATCACGCGTTATCAAGTCTTCAATCCTCTTCTTTATTGCTTTCACATCAGGCTGCATATTTGCATATATAAATGTCGCTTAGTTGAAAAAAGATGTGTCTAGTAAAGGATGAATCAACCAGATGAAGGCATGTGGAGATTCTACCTTAAACATGCGTCCCAACTGCTCAACACATTCCATAACCAATTGTTGGTAGCCCAAAACTTTACGGCTCTTCATAATGCGGACTATAGATGCATCAATAGCATATCGTCTGTCCTTGTCAACATCTTCAATTACCTTTTTCTTCTCATCAACTGGAGGGAGTGGAATCTGCATTCCCACAACATTTCAAAAGGGAACTATACCTTTAAATTTTTGGCTCAAACAAGATTTAAGGGATCACGCATTAGAAGGAAAATATACCTTAATTCTCCTCATTTTGTCGGTAAACTTGGAGTTGAACTCAAAGTAATCAGTAGGAGAAATAGTTTTGTTGTTCGGCTCTTTGGTAAGAATTTTATACTTGGCACATGAAAGGGAATGAAGCAGGCGAACAACATCATCATCAGACAAATTTAACTGACTCGTGATTTCTTGATAACTCAATCTATCAGAAGAATTAAATAACAGGAGAGCAGAGGCCTGCAGAGGAAAAGAAATATCAGATAGATCCTCCAAGATAACATCACAAAATTAAGAAAAAATATAAATTTAAAGAACATTAACCTGGTAGGTTGTGACAATCAGTTCGATGGTTTTGGGTTCAAATTTTCCATTGATATTACAAGTGCCCAGAGAATATATCCATGTCAGTTTTCTATGCTTTGTTTTTGTTTGATAAAATTCTCTAAATACTTCAACACACTTGACCTGATTCATAGGTTCAAAAAAAGGAAAATATGTCAACGACAACAATATCAAAAGGAGGCATCAATATATTCACATTGACAGAAGTCATCAGGTATGTTATCTAATATTTTCACCATCTCAGCAGGGAGGTTGAGATCAAAGGACTTGTAACTTGGCCAGAAGCCAGTGGTCAGAACAGTAACGGTCAAGTCAATGCCTGGATTGACATTACGATTATTCCCCAGGTACTCTTCAAAGCTGGATTGATTTTCCTTTGCCAAAGTCAAATCTGTGACCTGAAGATACGAGGCGAAGATTACTTTAGTATCAAAATACCTACAGCTTATATGACCCAGGTATCAAATAGAGAATGACATGTACCATCCCCTCCATCTTAGATGTAAACTGACCACCACACTGTTGCTTCAGTTTAGTCAAAATACTTCGTTCATGCTCATCATTTGCGCTCTTGTCAAAGAGAAGTCTCCGTGCAAGCTTTTTTCTGCCACCAACCATAATATGAATGAGAAAAAAACACTATTTCTTAGCTTTTCAGGCAAGGAAAACTAACATAATGCTTAGATGGCTTACCTATAGAATTCGGCGAACAAGTCTTTATCACTTATGTAAGCCAACAGCTTTACTACCTAAAAATCAGATAAAAAATTCTATAAGTCTCATCCACCCAAAACACAGCAATTCATAGCTAGAAAAAGCACCATACTTTCTCAAGTGTTTCTTCAATAGCCTCATCACTTAATCTCTCACTCCCACCCTTTTTAAGGATGTTATCACAGAAAGTAGCAAGTAGTTCAGCATTAGAGCTTCCAGCAACACCCTTGTTGCAGAAGATTTCAAAAGCCTCCTTAACAGCCTAGAAAGAAAGGAAATAACACTATTACAAATTATAACAGCCTCATAGTGAAGAAATTACAAAGTGCTCAGGAAGCATTTATAGAAGAGAAGATCTCACCTTGTGGAAAAGAGTATGGTTTGTAAAGCAGTCATTCACATAGGCAAGGTATTTGTCATGCAATTCAATTATCTTTCTAACAAAAACCTGAATATTCAGTATTTTAGTCAGTGAGCGCATCAGATACTTTCTCAAGTAGTCAAGTTTAAGTGGTGCAGTAAAACATTATACATTACCTGCTCCTGTAAACCAACCACGTCTCTCTTCTCTGCCTGAAAATAAGCAAATCTTTAATATTGACTTGAAATTACACACATTTGCTCTCAACAATGCAACACAAGTATAGTTTGCGATTGCTTAAATGAATCAACTTTACGAGCTGATAAGAAAGGAAGCAAATAACTTCGCAAAGGACATATCAGGTCACTAAAGGTGCAGCCAAATGTAGACACCATGAGCAGATAAATTGACAGTGCAGTTTACATTGATTGGTTGCCTACCAAGGCATTGGATTACATTATGTATATTGAGTATAGAGACCATAACTTGTAGCTTCACCTTCTACATTATAGGTCTCCCCGTTGCATAATTTGGCTTATGCTCATTAAGTAGCATTCAGACTAAATGACTCCATGAAATTAAGTTGATAAATCCACATTTAATGGGTAACATAGGACGTACACCCAGAAACAAAAAACAATAAGCAGAAATTAGATTCTAGAGACCTGAAGCATAGGAATTGCAGAACTAGCTCGATGTACTTTTTTTATAAAGTGTATAAGAGGAAATGAGGATTCAAATGTATCGATATGGGATAACCAGCTAAGCCAAGACATGCTTTTGAGGCATTTCAGACTCCTAAAACCGAAGCTTCTTGGGTAAGCAAGTAGACCTTTCTCTGCATCCAATTTTTATATAATTTTGTGACAGCACGCTGAGAAAGAACAGAGAGCATGATATGCAGTCCGATGCAATTTACAATCTGACAAGTATAATATTCTTCAGAACATTGAAGTTTGTACGATATCCAGCTACTTTGAATTCATTTACTACGAAGCTCAGGTATAAAGAGTAGTAGGGTTTAGGGCATCTCCAACCATACACATAATCCTTCATTTTTTACTCCATAAATAAAGTAATCCTCCTCCAACAATTCATTACTCTATCTTCAAATATATAGAAATTCACTGTACCACTCGAAAATTAGAGGAAACAATGTACTTTCAAAGCAATAAGTTTTGGGAAATGTTAAATCCAGAGTAATTTCTTTATTTCCAGGGCAAATAATGTTTATTTTTGTTCCTACTATTCAGCTCTTGTTCTTGATTATGAGTACTCTTTGCTCTTGGAAGAAAAGAAAATTGCTCTGGATTTAACATTTCCCAAAGTTTTCTTCCCCAAAACACCCTCCAAAATGTTGCTTCACAACTTATATCCTTTGTATATAAATTGAGTAGAGAGGATCTTCGTACTCCGTCGTCAGGGGTGCTCGATCCACTCAAAGATTCCTTAAAAGGTCTCACAGGTTAGATCCATCATTAGTAAAACCATTTTACAAATAACATTTCTCTTATTTACTAAGAGTTGCTAATAGGTCTTGCATTTAACCCCTATAATTATAAAATATCACATCATACCCCTATTTGTCAACATGAAAAAAACAAATCCAAAATCACATAAAAACTATAAAATAACTTTAAAATTCTTTATAAAAAAACCCGGCATCGCATGGATATTACACTAGTAATAATATGATGGGGAAAAGATGAAAATGAAAAAATGAAGATAATGATGTTCTAAATAAAGTTATTGTTGAGAGTAGCCTTAGGATTGTTTAAGTCCTGGATAGCTCATAGTTCAGTTAAATTATATCTACACTTCCAAGCAATAACTACACAACTTAGATTAGTGACCAAATCCCAGGATTAATGGATATACAATTCTACTCTTTATATTATAATAAATTATCCTTTATAATTGTACTATCTTTTACCAGCTTACCTTTATTATTTTATTATGTTAACAATCTGATATACTCCTATATTGTATAGGGGTGGCAAAATATGTGATTTTCTTGGTTTTGGTTTCAATAAAATGGATTTAGTTTATAAATCATATAAAAATCCTTGTAATTAAAAAGACAATTTGATTTTAAGAGCCACGAAGTTATAACATGAACATGAAGTATATATGAGAGTACTTAATTAGTATAAATGCATACATATATATATTTATATACATATATCCACTGGTCTAATCAGTTTTGGTCCAATCAAATCCTATAAATTCACCATAAACTAGTATCTGGAGATTTGTAAGTGAGATTGATAGAGAGTTGTGGGATTCCATCACGGGCGATGGGTGGTTAAAATCCAGAAAGGGCAATTGGTGAAGCTTGAAAAGATAGTAGAGATGAAAGAATCACCAGACAGATTAGACAAAAAGGATTAAAAACTTGTGTTTCTAGCCTTCTACTAAGCTAATCATTAATAAATATGGATATGAATCCATATTTTAGAAGAAATATGTGATCCAAAACCAAACTACATCCATTTTGAAAATTGTGTTTCGGTATAGAACCATATTAAAAAATTGGTTAGGTTTGATTTGGATTTCCGGTTTTGCATCCATATCACCACCTCTAATATTATACATGTTATAAATTTACAAGTTATCTTTCTGTTTTCAAAGTTTATAAATTATTATCTTTAAATTAGATGATACAAATGTATTTTATATAGATTATCATATTAAATATAATACTACGATTTTGAGGTTCAAAGAATCTGACACTACGATTTCTGTCGAATTTATTTTATATAAAGTATCATATTAAATAAATAATAATATTGCCATGTCCAAATCCAAATGGTGGATCCTTATACAACGTGTCCCCGTGTCTTCAATTTTGGAGTTTAAAGGAATCTGACACTTTGATTTGTGTCCGTGTCAGATCCATCTAAAAGAGTCCCATCATCATAGTATTCCACATTATTACAATACTTAAAAGAAGAGTATTATTGCACAACTCATCTGACATAATAACAGGCAGATTGAAGTCTGGTAAACCCGTTGACACTAACCTTCTTGTTGCTTGCTGCATCTTCTGCTTGTTTAACCAATGCCATCCCTTCATTTGTTACATGCTGTTTCAAGGAACACCATAAGATTGTAGATATATTAACCATTTATCCATTCCTTGTTAAAAGCTTGCTTCTAGTAAAAACAGATGCACGGCGAAGTATTCTAACCTGCTTGAATATATTAGACACTGGATCTAGGCCTTTCGGTATTTTGGAAAAGAGTCTATACATCCTAGACAAATCATCCACCTAAAATATATAATGGAAAGAATTAGCACACCAGGATAACATCATATTACCAACCTGACCAGCAGAATTCCAGTGGGTACCTTGTCATCCCTAAGTAATGCAAGACAACCAGAATGTTCCTTCTCTAATAACTGGGTTGCATAAACAGATAGCAACTCATGTTGAACTTTCTAGAACAGAAGTGAACAATAATCATAACAGTTAATTTGTATACCTCATATATTTCCAAAACATGAGTAGAATGCAAAAACACAATCAAGGAACATACTTGGCGGACATATGAGACCGTTACACTACCACTAAATCATGCATAGAGTCCTAACTAAATAAAAATTAAAGGATGTTCCTGGCGGTAACTTTAATAAAACAAACCTCCAGCAACTTTGGATCGCTACTGAAATGTAGGTAGTGGGAAACCCTATCCTTCTCTCGTCTCAAACATTCTTCTGCCTGGAATTGCAGGAAAGATATTTGTAAATCATCTAGGATATTAGACATATCCTTGAATAGAAGTAATTATGTTACCTTCAACATATAATCAGGACAAGAATCTTCAAGGATCCAGTTTGAGGCTTTTCGAGAATAGTAAGCAGCAGTATCAGTGAGCATGGCTGCTTCAAAGTCATTCTCATATTGATCCATTTGACTCATTCCAATTTCAACAAATATATTTAATACGTTCTTCAACAAAGCTCGGTCAATTTGTTCCCCCTCACGCTCTTGATCAATCTGTAAAAGGATTCATTATCATGTGACCTGAACGAAAACCAAAGAAATATTGACTATATGACAGAAAAGAAAAGAACATACCAAAGATATAACAGCATCCCTTACTTTCACTTTCAACTCCTGATAGACCTGAAACAAGGTACAAGTTCCAGCAACAATGAGAGCTGTATAGCTTTCGACTATCTTTGCTTCATATTAATGCATTGGATTTATAACGATCGTAACACACTTCCAAAGAATGTACATCATATATATATAGGAATAGGAACCAAAATCTGAAAACAGAAGTGCAAAACTATAAGTTACCAGATCCCGGAAGCACGTGAGTCCAACTTCATTAAGTGCAGGAAGTGACCTCCGGGAAATGAAGTACCGATCAAGATAGTAAAAGAATCGACAAAGACACCTGACCATAACTTTATGGTTTGTCCATCTATTCACAAGCTCTCTCAACATAAACTCATCATGCTTCTCTCGCAAAGAAGGCAGTACCTGGAACAGAAACACATTAGCTATAAAAGAAAAGGCCAAAAGGTTACCTCTTAGCTGAGCATCAGACATTAGAATCGTAAAACATGCTCAAGCAACACAAAGGCATGATCCTTAAATGGGTAAGGCAGTCTTATACAGTTGTGTTGGGTTGGAAACAGGGAGAATAAGAAATTCATTCAAAAGGAATCTCCCCCCAAGTTTTCTTCACCTCCATGAAGAGGTAATGCAATTGAATTACCAATTTAGTTATTCAAGAAAGAGATTGAAAAGTGTATTCAAATCTTTATTAGCCTATAAGTATTGATGTTCTACAGAAAATAAAACATCAATTGTGGAATGATCAGGCGGATTTCTAAATGAAGTTCTATTACAATTCTATTCAGCTCTGGATTCCTCCATAAGATAAGCATCCCCTAGAAGTTCGTATTATAATAAGAATATAAGATTTCATATCTGATACAATTACTATTTACTAGCATAAAAGATCACTTTACATCAAAAAAAGGAAATAATAACCTTAGCTACATGAGACTATTGATCTAGTATTAAACCGCAAAAACAATATTCCTTGCACCAATTTTAAAAGAGAAATAACTTAAGCTCTGAAATTGTGATATGTTACATTACGGATATCTTACATATTTACACTTCTACACATAAATGTAGCTCCCCACAGAACAAGTACAAATCACCCTTCATCATAGTTAAAACCTAACGCACCTAACCTACAAAAAATGAGCATTAAAACTATTTAGAAAACCAATTACCGTTGAAGTTATGTACTCCTCAAACGCCTCACGATACTTGTCATACAGTTGTTGAGAGTAATCATGTGGCGGCTTCTGCGTACACATGTTATAGATAGTTCTGTACACACCAACAAACAATAACATCTCATTTCCATCGACAAAAACAAATAAATACTTAAATATAAACATGTACATATCGTAACAAACATACGTGTAAAGCATTATATAGTCCTCGGAACTAAACTGAGGCTCGGGAAGACCTTCTAGAATCTTCTTCAACTTAGTAATCCCTTTCTGCATAAATTCCCATCCATTGTCCAAATCGATAGTCTTCCGCTCATTCATCTCGAAAAAACTGAGAATCATTACAACAAACTCACTTATTACTCGACTAAATCAAACACTATCCCCAAACTCAATCATATTATCACAATTTCATAAACCCTAACTATTTCAACCAAAACATCTCATCAATCACACATTAAAACAACACAACACAACAAAAACAATCACTATCATATAAACAAGTAATCAAACATAACCTAGAGCGAAATAACCAGAAGCAATTTATACACGGAAAAATACACAGAGAGAGATGGAGAGAGAGAGAGCGCGCGAGGGAGAGAGATCTACCTGTTAAGATGAAAATGAAACCCTAGAATTGAATGAATGGAGCTTCGAGAGAAGCAGGGATGGCGATTGAGAGAGATGATAATTATGTTATTATAATCTCTGTTGTATTTTCGCTAGTGTGTTTTGCATTCTTAAATTTAAAATAAATTATTTATTTTTATTTATTTTATATATATTTTTGAAAAATAAATATTTATTTTAAAATTTTAAAATCAAATATCATTTTAAAATTAAAATTTAAGTTATATATTTTCAAAAAAATATATACATACTTACTTACTTTTTTACGAAAATAATCACTTATTTCTGATAAAAAAACTTGACCAAACACTCTCCGTTTGAGTTGGTGTATTAACGATAGATAGATACAAACCAGTGTGTCTAGAGGTGTAAAGTGTTGCCCACGTCATAACAATTCAAGTCGGTCCCACTCCCTCTGAACGTTGGTATTGTATGTTTATAATTGTTGCCGCATTTTTTTTAAGAAACAAATATACCCCATAAAATTATAAGAAAAAAAGCTCTATAAAAGTCTGTTTAGTATCTAGTACATCATCACCGTGTGCACGAGTAGACCTGGTAAATTGGGTCTGGATCCGAAGAACCGACCCGAAATGTAGGGAACCGAATCCGATTTTATATCCGAATTTGATAATCCGAAAGTGTAACCGAATCAGAAACAATCTGATCCGAACCGATATCGGTTCAATATAATCAAATCCGAAAATGATCTGAAAACCGATTTGATCCGATCCGAAAATGATCCGGAACCGGAATTTTAACCGAAAATAATCTAAAATAACACATCCGATAATAACCCGAAATCGATTAAATCATAACTAAAAAGTATACAAACTGAATATGGCTCAAACTAAATTATAGAATTTAAGTGTATTTCATACATACAATCTTATTATTCGTTACACTCACATGTACATTATACACTTATACATAATTCATATGTATAATACATGTGTTCGTAAAATAAAATATTAAAAAAATAAGAATAACATTTATTTTGAATTTGTTAGAAAGTAAAGAAAAGTGAATATAAATTCATATCTTAAAAAGAAAAAATAGTGTATATTATATATGTACATATAAAATTTATTTTTATTTTTATTTGGACATCAAGATTTTTTTTAAAAAAATGTTACATTACAAAATTTAGTGAAAATTTCTTTTATCATATTGACCAAAGTCTGAAATGAAGAAATATATTACTTAATCGAGATAATTATTTTGTTCGGTATTATTTTATCAAATTTTAACTATAATTTGTCAAATTTACTTAATGATCTTTATTTAAATTCAATGATAATTCAAATTAATTTAACAATAATCCGAACTTAACTTTCAAATCCAAACAAAATCTAATTTGAAATAAGAAATCCGAAAATATCCGAACCGAATTTAATCCGATTTTTATATGAAATTTATCCGAATTTTAATCCGATTTTGACCCAAACAGAAATCGTACCGATCCGAACCGAAACCGATTCAATTTATGCAAAACCGAAACTGGATCCGAACCGAATCAAATCCGATCCGATCCGAACCGAATAAAAATATATTATAACCGAAAAGTGATCCGATCCGAAATTAATCCGATCCGAAACCGAACCGTTTACCCGAATTGCCAGGTCTATGCACGAGGGTGTTACGGTTTTGTGTTCAAATATATATATATATATATATATATATATATATATATATATATATATATATATATATTACGGTTTTGTGTTCAAATCTATTTTAAGCAAAATAGAGTATAATTGGTTGGTTTGGTATGGTTAGTTAACACATTCCAATAAAATTATAAATGACTTCCTAAAAAGATAAATGTAAATAATTTTAAAATAATCTCATATCTTGCGGACTATATCCTACGAAACTATAAACTCTTATATTCTATTTATAATTCTTCAATCTCACTCAACTTCTATAATTTTATATTCTAATTACAATTTCTCAATATCACCCAACTTCTTCCTAAATCAACTATATTTTTGCTCTAGCCACTTCTTTCTCAACCATTTATGCATCAACAAGGGCCTGATCATGACAAAAAAATCTCTTCCAAAACCAATGCTTCTTCCAAACTGTTTCTTTCATCTCATCAATTGGGACTCCCCTGGTTTCTGGCAACCAGGAAATTGCGAAAACTCCTATTACAACAATCCATGCAGAAAAGAAGAAAAAGATACCAGCTTTCATGCCGCATAGCATCGAGAGGAAAGCTTGAGCAATTATATGTTACGGAGTATACTGAACTATTCGTTTGAAGTATATATGACATTGTCCTTTTCATTGAGAATCTTGAATGCATATTTTAACATTGTTTGTATATTATATATTGTGGATAATCTAGTATCAAATGGAATAATAGAAGATTAGATTGTCAGTGTCTATATATAGTATAATAAATGGTCGCAGTTTAAGTGGAGTTAAATAAACCACTGGAATGACTGCAGTATTATTTGGAAATAATCTATATGATTATTGAATAATACTTATATGCTTTGTGTATATTGAACGGGATTAAAATATTAGAATTGTTCTTCTATTCTTACAATAAAGAAGAACTAAGATTCTATAATATTATTATTGTTTAGGTTCTTAATTCGGATACAGTAATTGGCACTTGTATGCAATGCACATTGTGACAACCCAGATTTTTTTTGATTTTTTTTATTATTTAAATATTTTATTGGTTTTCTCAAAAGAGGAGGAATAAAAATTTTATATTTTATTACAGTTGGATGCATTTCCATATTTTTATTATTATTTTTGTAATTATTTCAGTTCAGTGGTGCTGAGTTCGGTTTAACATTTTTATATTATTTTACTGATCCAGTCAATATCTCAAGTCTCTATTTAAATCTTGCTAGAGTGTCACTATGAGTCACCACAGACGTTCTACCAGGAGTAGGGAGACTCAGATTCCAGTACCGCTCATTCCACGAGCCTCCCAGGTATTTAGTTGTTTTAGTATGTCTGTAGATAGTGCATGTAATAAAACTTAATCTAGACTTAAAACCTATCTACATTTATGGATTTGAGTTTGTGGATTAGTAGTGGGCTTGTAATAAAGTATTTGGATTTACTTTTAGTTTCAGCTGCTTAATTTCATACTATAACATGTTAGCGATCCTTAGTTATTAGCGGGGTCAGTGCACCTCTGATTTATTATTGGGTCAGTGTGCCTCCAGTTTATTATTTTATTGTTGTTGGTTGTTGTTTAGTTGGTGACCCCTAAATCTAGACCCCGGGTTTGGAGGGTGTCACACACATGTTTTGATTCATATGTGATGTGATTTATTATTAATCACAATATTATGTTTTGGACAATGACATTGCATACAGAGTGGGATATTGACTATAAAATGAAACAATGTCCGAAAATATTCGTGTTATTCGCCCTTAAGTACACTAAGTTTGGGGAAGGGGGGGTTGAATACAAACTTAAGAATTAA
>QRFB01005496.1:0-10157 GCA_008931105.1 Oenanthe javanica
AGGTTGAAGAGTAATGATATATATGCAGCAAAAGTTGTCTATATAGAGCCAATGCACAGGACACAGGTCATGAGATTGCGATTCCGACAAATTTGCATCATTTAAAAAAAAAAACAAATATAGAAGCCCACTAACATAAATTATGTTACATAATATAGAAATAATATAAAAGCCCCAATAAATTTAATTGAAACAAAAAATTTATATCAAAATTTTGAATTTTTATATTTAAATTCATAATATATTTATTTCAAACTATGAATTTTTAAAAAAGAAATTATATTTTATTAAAATAAAAAACTTATAAAATTGATAAAATATTATTTTAAAATATAAAAAATTATGATAAACTCTTTTTAATATATTTAATATTATTTTAAAATTTATATTAACAATATTTTTAATATAGAATAATCAATCTAAAATCAAATACTATATATAATTATATATATGGTGATAGAATTCATTTTATAAGTTTGAATGATTCTTTCATGAACAGTATCTTTGTTTTTCGCAACATATAGATAAATTAAATAGATTTGTTTGTGATAAAAATATGATTGTGACTTGCACCTTCATGTCCTGTTTTGCTAACTAATTTTAAAAAAAAACCGACGTCTCGTATCTTTTTGACTTTTTTGAATCTCCAACCTACATTTTTTGTTTGTCACAATAATAAAGATCCGTTCTTTTCCACAGTACCCCCACAAAGTATGCAGGTGACTTGTATAACACCGTGCGAAAGGAACCTTCCTCTAAATGGCAGCAAAATGCATTGGTTATTGGAATGATATTGTTTGTCCCGGCGGTTACGATATAATGAGCGTCTTGTAATGGTATTTTTGAATTTATATAATCATAGTCATGAACTTTTATTTCTTATTAGTATCAAATTTACATATTTAGTAATATTTTATAATTTATATTTGTTGTTAGTTTTTGATAATATTTTTATATATACTTTGTATAATATTTTTAAAATTTAAAAATAAAAATTATAATATGTGAAATAAATTACTATAAAATTATAATAAATATATATTTTATGTAATATCTCATATATTTTTAATCATGTATAAATCTTTTTTTGTTAAATAGTATATTATAATTTAGTTACAATATATGATATTTAGTTTGATTTATATTAAAGATATGTATTGTTTTCCGGTCAAATCGGATGCATGGTTTAGTGGTGTACGCAAACTCCATAATCCTCGCTTGCATTTGTTTTTCAAAATAGATAAAAAAAACTTATCATATTTTATCACTAGTCTGTATAAATATCGAGTTATAATTTGATATGTATCTTATAAGAGACCAAAAACAACCAAAGTGAATTGAGAAGAAGTTTGAAGCCGTGTATACTGTATACAAGATTGTGAGAGTAATAAGTATAGTCGGGTATACCATAAGGCTTCTCTGGCTCGTTTAGCAAGAAGGTATACAAATATTAAGATGGATTATAAATGCTTGTATGATTACTATCGAACTTATTTGTATTTTAGTTTTGATTAATGAATTGGTTACTAAACCGGAGAGTCCTTTATTTTATTTATTTGCTCAACTAAATTAAGTATCAATATGCTATCCACCGAAACTTTTGTATATATATATTTTTATTTAATAACATGTTTATTCATATGTATCCGTTTGAAAATCTCAATATCTGAATTTATTATTACTTTGATATGTACGTTGATTGGTAGAAAATTATTCATGTATATTATTTATTTGTTTATTTATTTTATGCCTCATCCCAAATTTAAATGTTGTTTTTTTTACCCTTGAATAAGGATATAAATCATAAATTATGCATATTTTTAGGTGCACACCTGGTCCATATGTTGTTAGCTTT
The DNA here is from genome assembly GCA_008931105.1 of Oenanthe javanica. Classification (NCBI taxonomy): domain Eukaryota; kingdom Viridiplantae; phylum Streptophyta; class Magnoliopsida; order Apiales; family Apiaceae; genus Oenanthe; species Oenanthe javanica. Next base: position 1,856 of record QRFB01005496.1, read on the forward strand.
CGAATCAATTATTTTGACGTCCTGTAAAAAGCTAGTTATCACTTATCAGGTAAGTTGTTACCCATGCATTAACACATTAATATACTTTATTACTTTATTATATGCATACACTATATCTATACTTTATTATATTTATGTGAAGCACTATGGTCGTAAAAGAAAATTATACGTACTATACTTTATTAAGACTCAAAGAAGGAATATTGATATCAGAAAAGCGGATACTATTTTTTTTGTGCTATAAAGAATGATAGAGTGATGTTGATATCTAACAACAGGAGAAATAAATAGCGTGGGCCATAAAGTGGCAAGGAAGGGACAGAATAGAAAAACGAGAGAGAAAAGAGTTGGCTCTCATCAGTAATCAAACATTTATATTTAAATGCCCATAAAATACACTATTTAAACCTCGCTCTATTGTTATATATGTTAGTCGTTTTTTTTATTTTGAGAATAAAATTGATTTTTTTGCATTATACACGATATAGGAAGTGTGAATCATCGCAAGGGTTGAGTAGGTCACTCCTATATTATGCCGGTATTTGAATTTCATAAATAACTTTTATATATTTTAATTTTGTCAATCAAACATCTTTCTTGATTAATAAATAACTTTTATATATTTGAATATATTTATATTTTAATTAATATAAATAAAATAATATTATTATTTTAATATTCATAAATTTTAATTAATAAATTATGATATTAAATAAATTAAAGAGGTTGACTAATTAGAAAATTAAAACATGGTTGTTCATTGATTAAAACAATGTGTTTGAAATTGAATAGGAGGACACATGTGTATTTGTGTTGAGTGGGACTAGACTGTACCAAACATTTGCCCTTTTGACTTTAATAAACTCTATATTTTAATTAAAATTTAATTAAAAGAGTGTATTTAATTAATATAAATAAAATAATATTATTATTTCAATATTCATAAAATTTAATTAATAAGTTAAGATTTTAAATAAATGAAAGAGATTGAAGAATGAGTAAATTGAAACATGTTAGTATATTATAAGTATAAAATTAAAAGATTATCTTTGAAATTAAGTAAGAGACAAACACTTGAAATTAAGTGAAAGACTAAATGAACAGACCGGTCGACGATACCAAACATTTGTCATTATGACTTTAATAATATAGTATAGATGACATAAATTTTTTGATTTTTGTAGTTTCACTTTTATATTTATACTTTTTTTCTATAATAAAATATTATTGTTTTATCTTAATTATATAAAATTCGCATTTTTTGAACTAAATACGTAGACATTTATTTATTACAATCACAAATTCCAAAAGCAATATTTTCATTATTTTGATCTTAAGATATAAATATAACAATTATTATTAATACAATAAGCATAACAAATACAAAAAAAAAAAAATCTATGAACACAAATTCGTATCAGTTTATTCAAGAAAATCTAAATGTATGAATTAGAAAACCTACCGTCCTGAATACCAAAAATCAAATAATATTACTGTAATAATACCACGAAACTCTTTGAAATTCCTTTGTTTGCAGAAGAGTGGCAAACTGCTCCTTCTGGAATCTGGCCCACTTCTCGGGGACAACTTTCAAGTCTTGTAGACTTGTACTCTTATGCTCTTGGACGCTTTATCTCAAACATGGCAAAAAAATAGTACTCTTTCGGGTTTTTTTTATAAATCGTTTTAACTTTTTATACACACTTTTATGTGTTTTGACCTAATATTAAAATTTACTATTTTTAATTTTTTTTAATCATTAAAATATGTAATCTATATTTTAATTCAAAAAATATATATAATTTATAATTTTTACTATGTTTTCAAAGCACTTAACAGTGTGTCAAAAATCAAAGTAACTTATAAAAAAATGGAGCGAGTAACTTCTTATCTGATAGCCACTGAGTAGAAGAAGCACATGATATAAATTGTTAGACATGTTGAAGCAGCATAGACAGTCTGAGACAGTACTAATAAATTTCATAATTTTTTACTCGGAATTAACCAAATTTTCGGTTTCAATGGTTTAGAAAACGATAATAACCGCAAACAGGATAGACATTCTGAATGACTGGGAGCAGGAAGACATAAGGCAAATCTGAGAATTTCAAGTGCGTGATAGATTCCTTCAGTTCAACATACTTCATAAACCCATATAATAATCATTAATCTCCTTACACAAATCTGTAAAGCAGAAGTCTCCAAAAACAATTACTCTGTCTAACTTTCAAAGAAAGCTGAAGCATCCACTTTCACATCTGATTTTATAGTGATGATCATCCAAACGTGTTGGGTGTAATTAAAACTAAACACAACAATGGGGCAGTTATATAAACAATTTAACAAGAACATCAGATTAAACCAATTAATAAAATAAAGTACGAATGTAGAAACAATATATATCAATCAGTAACTGCAAAAACAAGAGAAAAGATAGAATGCTTAGTTTTAACAGAAACTTTAATCATACACTAATAGAACCAAAAAAATTGCTGAGTCGTCAAGTATTGCAAGAAATCTTGACTGTTCTTGAAGAGATTATTGCTCCACTATGCTGTGTTGGGTTGCAGCAATATCACTTCCAGGATTTAACATCACAGAGTACTTCGTCTACAGATACGTAACACTCAACAGCGACCTGTACCTTAGTTCGCCCAGAAAACCTATGTCAATCTGTATGAATTCTTATGTAAGAGATATAGAGTATGACTGTTAGGGTTTTCTCAAAATTGTAACTTGTCTCATCTTTATCTCCAACGTTTTTCTGTATATATAATATTAATTAAAAGAATTATTCTGACTTTAATAGAATATATTTCAAAATCAGTAAAATTTGTAACCATCATCATAGTTTAGCTAAAGTCTGATTAGGTCCATCAGAGTTTATAAACTCTTACCACCAGTTTCAGAATTCTCATCAGAGTTTATTCATAAACTCTAACCATCAGTGTCATCAGAATTTATCCTGTAAATTCTAATCTGACGATCAGAGTTTGTAAACTCTGACCATCAGAGTTTATCCTGTAAACTCTGATCTGACCATCAGAGTTTGTTAAATTCTGATCTTAACTGAAACATAGGAACTCTTGAATTATTCTTGACAAGAGCAACTTCTAAATCATATGGTGTGCTTGCGATTCTACAATTTGAATAACCATACTTCTCAAGTATAGATTTCTCTATATAATGAGATTGTGACAATGTTATTCCATCAGCTGACTGAGTCAGTTTCAGAATTCCTATCAGAGTTTATTCGTAAACTCTAACCACCAGTTTCAGAATTCCTATCAGAGTTTATTCATAAACTCTGACCATCAGTGTCATCCTGTAAACTCTGATCTGACCATCAAAGTTTGTAAACTCGACCATCAGAGTTTATCCTGTAAACTCTGATATGACCATCAGAGTTTGTTAAACTCTGACCCAGCCAGTCCATCAGAGTTTATTAATAAACTCTGACTCAACTCTTTGTAAACTCTGATTAGTCACATAATATATATATTCTCTGTAAACTCTGATGACAATTACATACTGACTCAATATTCATATTAAAATAATATTTAAAGTTATAATTAATTAATCATGTAATAAAAATCATGACAATTACATACTGACTCAATATTCATATTAAAATAATATTTAAAGCCATAATTAATTAATTATGTAATAAAACTCCTCGCCTAGGTTGTTTAGCGTACGCGAGACGCCGAAACATTCGCCCAAATTGCCCTTCGACCCGAGGCGAGGCGGCGGCGGCGCGCGCAACGGTACGCAATTACACCATGCACACTCGCATGCCTTAGTAATTGACACTACTCTTGCACATATATGCATATAAAGCACCCACACCCATATTACATTCTCTATGTGGGACAATCACATTTAACTCATTTCAAGCTAGCAACTTCTACTCAATTTATCTATGGATTACATTAAGAAAATGTCTTAGATCCAAACATGAAAGTTTAAGTCCTCATAGCAAGGAACAACTTCCATTAGTTAGTTTCCGGAAATTACATCAAGAACATATATAAAACATGTTTTAAACTTTCCATTTTCTAACAAAACGCTCAAGTTAATCAGTGTCTTCCCGGGAACGAATTAAACTGCTCATCACTTTCACATACGAGGTAACAGAATGTCCGACACAGCTCACCTGCTCTAAACCAATGAAATTTCTTAACAATGTATCACTTGAGTTGTCCATGATGACTTGCGGGATAGATATTTCTCCTTCATTGAATTTTATGTCAACCATGGTCCTATTATGGTCATCTGAAGAAATCTTCGAGAATGATTTATCGGAGGTTCCATTGCAAACTTGTTACAACATATCCAGCAAATGGTGGTAGAGTCCATTCTTAGAGTTCGAAATATTGTACTGTAACATCGGAACAGAGTTAAAAAACAAAAAATGTATTCTTCAAGAGACATTTTTGGATCGCCATAGATGCTTTCTGTGGTATCAGGTGAAAAAGCTTTTGTAGAGCAAAAGGGATTTGGTTCTCGAGCACATTGAACTTGCAAACCCTATATTACATGATAACGGATCCACTAGCTGATGTGTGTCTAAATTGATATCTTCAGACTTCACTGTACCACCCTGTTTGTTAAAATTGGGCTGCTTGATCAAATTATGGACCAGCCAAGTACATGGCCAGTGGAACACACTAAGACAGTATGCACCAAGCACAGAGCCCTTGTTTATTTGTTTTTTAGTGCAGAAGAAATAGTCCATCCCACTTTAAATTATCATTAAAACAGCTCATATATTTTGCTTTTTCTTCTAGAATATCAAGTGATTAAACAATACTAACAGAAATCGGAATCACAATTATTTATACATACACACACATGGCAGACAACAAAGAGAGGAATCAGAAAAGGAATCACACACTGATGCCGAAATCCCAACACTGTGACATAAATCAGACAACAATATTATTGCGGATGTGCCTAAGGAGCACCGGAATGACAACATCTGGTGAGCTCAACTGCGGCAAATGACCATCTGTTGACATAACTTCGACGATGGACTCACCACCTATGTTTTGGTGAAGGTATTCCGAAACAACCACGGGCACCGCAAGGTCTTTCATGCTCTGAATTATATGACAAGGTACAGTTACATGGCACAACAAATGTCTCAAGTCACTCATAAATATGATCTTGGCTACACTAAAAGCTATGTCCGGCCTCATGTTGAACAAAGTCCTACTGAATTCTTGAACTGCCACAGAATCCATATCACCACCCACAGCTAGTGGCGCAAATCCAGCACACCATGCCTTGAAATTTGATTGTATTGCTTCAAATAGTTGATCCAGATCGTCTTGTTCAAATCCACCAAAGTAGTCCACATCATTCAAGTATCTATAAGAAAAAAAATCCTCATTATTAAAATATAAACGAGTAGAGTTACATTATGTACAATTATACTTTGGCGTATACACTAGTACTAGTACTATACTTTCCAAAGTACCATCTGCAACATGAGAGTTCATAGTTCTTTTTAATTACGCACATTTTGTCTACTTCAAACTACAATTATATAAGGACTTTCCAGTCAAATTAGATTAAACATCTGTATATTTGGGTTGTGGCAAATGTATATAATAAAATTTTAATCACTCAAATGTAAATTAGATCAAAATAAAAATATCTAAAATAGTTTAAATAAATAGAATGTGAATTTCAATATTCCGAGCAGTAGTTATATAATTCTAGTATTATAAATTGTATATCGAGCTATCGACCAAAGTGCATATACATATAATATACTTTACTCATAATTAATCAATCGAATTATTTATTTTCTAGTTTCCAACCATATTTCACATTTAATATAAAACAACAACTAAGCCAAGTACCAACCATATTTCACAGTTGAAACAACCCAAACAACATAGACCAGACCAAAGCTAGTACATGAGTAAAACTCTTGTTGACACAGTCACATAGAGAGAGAGAGAGAGATAGAATAATACAAACCTGGGAGAACCAGAGACAAGAATGAGCTTAGTGAAGAGATCAGGACGACTAATAGAAGCAATACAACCAATCATAGCGGAAACGGAATGACCAACATATATACAAGATTGAACTTGCAACTCGGTCAAAATAGCAATAACATCATAAGCATAGCCTTCCAAAGTAGCATAGCGATCAAAATCAAAGTATTCAGGATTAGTCGTTCCAGCACCCATGTTATCAAAAAGTATTACACGATAGTCATCAACAATATGAGGCACCAAGTGTTTCCACACCGACTGGTCTGTGCCAAACCCATGAGCTAACACTATTGTTTCTGCCCCTGAACCCAGTACCTTCACGTTGTGTGCAGCTTCAACTATTCCCATCTCTCCTCTCTCTCTCTCTCTCGTGTGTTTCTTGGTGTGATTTGTTTTTGTGGTGTGTAAACTTAAGGGAGATGAGATGACAAGTTGGCTATATTGTTTGTTAGGTGATTAATACTAACAAATATTTTTTTAATACTAGTGTATTATTTTTGTTATACATAATTGTGTGACCTACCATTCCAATGTGTTGATAGTGAAAGGTGGCATGACGATAGCCATGGCTTAAGATATTTTTTGCATTATATTTAAGGTACTGTGGTCCAGTAACCAACTAGCCATCTCTCTAGTTATATTAATTATCAAGACATCTCATGTTTTGCAACTAAATGATGGGTACTGATAAATAAATTTTATCTTTTATTGTCGATAATTAACACAATATTTAGTTATTTACCATTATTGTGGTTGCACTTGTGTAGTAATTTTTTGTACATTTTTATCATATGATTTGTATGTTATGATTTGTTAATACATTATTATGACATCAATTAGCGGTGAATAGAGTTCTATACTTGTACCCCTCATCCCGAAATAAAGGTTTGTATATAATCTTATTTATGATATGGATATATATTATTAATTATTAACAAATATATTAAATTAAAAATTATTACTTTAGTTTTCATTCAAAATTACTCCATAAGCTCATCTTTTTTATAAATCATTTGTTTTTTAATATATTTTAAAAAAAGTCCAAAATAAACTAATTACTTTAATCCCAAAAAATAGAGAATATTGTTTTGCTATTTATTTAATAGATGAAACATAAAAATGTGTGTGTAAAGTAATAAAACTTAAAATAAAAAATTTAATCTCAATATATAAAAGATGAGTTTTTTATGTTTTTTTACCTTACTACCCTTACTAAGTTTCTCCATATTACAATATTACCTGATATAGGTAGTTCATTTACTTTTCAATTCCATATCCAGGGTGTAAACCGGATAATTCGGATACGGATCTGTCAATATCCGTATCCGAATCAGAAAATCCGTATCCGAAAATTTTTAAAGGTTAATATCCGAATCCGGATCCGACGGATACTATCCGGATACGGATAATATCCGGATCTGAATCCGATTTTTAATAAAAATTTTAAATTTATATTAAAAATTCAAAAAAAATTGTAAAAAAAATTAAAAATTTAATTTAATTTTTTAAAATTGAGTTAAGAGTTAAAGGGATTTAAGCCCTTTTTTTTAAATTAATTTTTATTTATCTTTTCAATCTAATTTTGTTATCTTAATAATATTAAACTCAAATGATATTTTTATATATGTCAATAATATTTTTACAATTATATAAAATTTGTATAAATATATTATTTAATGAATATATATACACACTACAAAACTAATAGAATAAATTTTAAATTGTATATATATATTATTTATGTGATATATGTGATACGATTTAAAATGCATAAAATACTATAGAAATATAAATTGATATATATATATNAATAGATATTAGAGTTTAGCTAATTAAAAAATATAATTGAATCAAATTAAATGGGTTTATAACTATAAGTGTATGTATAAAAATATATAAATGGGCTTATAACTATAAATGAGTTTAAAAATATATAATTATATATATTAAAAAAATATATTTATATATATATTATATAATTAATTTCGGATACGGATGTGCCTATATCCATATCCGTATCCGGAATTTTCGGATTCGGATACGGATAATATCCGGTTTCTTCCGGATACGGATAATATCCGTTTTTTTCTGGATACGAATATAGATATTTCGGACAAATATCGGATTTTTCGGATTTTTTTGACAACCCTATCCATATCCTTAATGTAAAATGACATGTTTTTTTCTCTCTCCTCTTTGTATGTTTCCCGCTGGTCATGTATACTATTGTTTCTGTGTATTTATACTTTATATATATATATATATATATATATATATATATATATATATAT
>QRFB01005496.1:10284-37505 GCA_008931105.1 Oenanthe javanica
TATATATATATATATATATATATATATATATATATATATATTCTGCTCTCCTACGTGCTCTGCTGAAGTGCTGAGTTGATTAGAGCAACTCCGATCTAAATTATCGGTTGATTCTCCTGAACATTTTAACCAATGATTTCATGATGAATTGATATTTATAATTTTTATATTAATTAATCAGTTATATTAATTAAATTTATATAATTCTAATATTAAAATTATCATCAAATTATATGTATATTCCTAACATACTTCTCATTTTACTTTAGTTTTATAATTTAGATTTTTTTTTTGAATCTTTCTAACTTTATTGAAATTATTTCAAAATAATTTAAATGGTAAAATACCATATTTTAAGAATAAAAATTCTCAACTTAGTAATTTTTCTTGAAGACATGTACACTTTAAAATTGATCATCTCATTTCTATACATAGGTTTTGTCAATTTAGAACACGATTGATCTCCGTATAAAAGTGATTTATGGTTTTCATTCTGCACAAAAATATTACAAACGAATATTATGAAGATGGAGTTATGTTAAAAATAATATTATGAAAATCGTGAAATATGGAGAAAAATCTATCAGTATCAAGTAAATTAGACATTCAGGGTGTAAATATATGGATTATGTTATTTAAAATTTTAATATGGAATTATTTATATTATAATTAATTTATAATAATATTGTTTATTTTTTTTAATTTTTTTTACAAGATATACATTCTCATAAAAACTCTAAATCATTTTTATTGTATTTGATATATTATTTTATATTTTCTAAATTGAAAGTTAAAATGCTTAGATATATTTGACTAATATATATTTTGCACAATGATGACACTCATAATTAATATTATAAAAAAAGATAGTAAAAATGTGTAAAACAATTATGTTAACATGATAAGTTTTTTTAAAAACCTATTTAAAAACTTAAATTTTATTTTACAGAAATATAAATATTATTTAATATGTCTGTCAATAGAAAAGAAGTATTTTAGTCTTTTTATAACCAAATTCTATTAAAACAATATTTATCATAATAAATTTCTAAATTTATCATTTGACGAGTAAAAAATCAAAATCAATATGTTAAAAATGTGGTTAAAAAATTTCACATAATTAATAAAACGTAATAATATATTAAATTAAAAATATCAATGACATTTAAATGAAAGGCGAGGTGTCGCCGCTCGGCGACGCCGAGTAACTTTAATACTAAAATATCTCCTTTTAATTAAATTTTAAATTAACATATACAATTATTATATATAAAAATAAAAATTATATACATTAAACATTGAGCCAATTTATAATTGTTTATTGAATATATTAAGCTTGCCAAATTCATGCATGGTAAAAAATCTGTTTTACAGTTATTACACTAGGTCCAAATACATTGTTTGGACAAATTAAGAAGCTTGAGTGGGCTTCTAAAAATTTATTCCATGGGGCTAATTGTCAAAACGAAAAAAATTATTCAAACATTATGTTATCAAATAAATAGTTCATTAATAGTATTAATTTTTCCTTCTAATATTTCTTACATATTATATATCAAAGAATATTTAATCTAATTTTTTAGCCTTAGCGTAGCGGGCAACGATCGTAGTTTATATATTGTTCACATGGTACTAAAATTGTTTAGCGGGCCTGCAAATACCATCTATTATCTTGGGTTTATCTTCAATTCTTTGGCATGCATAAAGATCCAGATTACTCACCTGATGAGATGCCGTTTTGGTGAACCATGGGGATTTCATTTTTTTTGTTTAAAAATAACTATTTATTTTTAAAAAAGGCACGTATATATATATTTTTTAAATATAAATATTTTTTTAAAAAAATAAAAAATAAGTCAAAGAACTCATAAATAGGGCGTGGATTCGGTTGAAGTGCAGATTTGTGAATCAAATCGAGCATTTGCAGATCACTAAAATACATACTTTAGTTAGATCTAAGTTTTTAATAATTTTTTTTTAAGAAAATGATAGCGTAGTTTCAATTATTTATTATTACATATATTATTTTTTTCAAATAATTTTATAAAATTACAGTTTGTTTTCCATAATTTATCGTAACCAAAATCAATTAAATATAAATATAAATTTTGAAAAATTAAATTAAATTTGCTATTCAACGGACTTGCGACGCAGTTTATTACTCGTATAACTCGTATCATTATATAATTTTATATGATTGGAATTATTATTATTATTAAAAATAAAAAATAAAAAAATTGATTTTAATTACAAATCATCCTTTTACAAATATTTCAAAGAACATGGGTTGCAAAAAAATTACTAAAATTATTGTTAATATTTCTCCGTTTTGGTGGGCCCATTTGCATACTTTCATGACACGCCTAATGTCAGTTTCCAAATCCATGTTATAGACTTGTAGTATTTCATTTCACTTTCTCCTGTAACTTTTGTAGCAGCTCATTAGGTAAATTTCTCATCTGGGTTCATGAGTTCATCTCAATCTTTCATATTAACCCTCTGCATATATATTTATATATATGTACTTTTATAGTTACAATCTGTAACGTTTCTTGATGTACTTGGAGTTCTGTAACTTTTTTTATTATTACTGTTGATTGTGTCTGCTTAAATTTACTAACAATTAATTGGGGTTTGATTATTCTTGGTTGTTTTTGTAGAAAAGATTTGTTTTTTGATTTGATTGGAGATATGGGTAGGCTATTTGTTCAGACTCTTGAAGGGAGCGTCTATTCTTGCAAGCATTGCAGAACCCATCTTGCTGTTTTTGAAGATATAATGTCCAAGGTTATATTTGTATTTATATGTTGATGTATTTGATTTTTTGATGATCAGTCTTGGTTAATTTAGTTGATTATTTGATTATGTGTTTGAGTGTGATTGCTCATTGTGTGTGCATTGATATATAATATATGGTTGTTTAATTGGTGTTCTGTATATTTATTGGTGATTGGTATGTGTTTTTTTCGGGTGATGGATATATGTCCCGTTTGGGTTTTTTTTAAGTCTGGATATAATTCTTTGTTGATGAAATTTGGCCGAATGCAGTAGTAGAAGGCCTATAATATAAAGTTTAGTTGCATAGCTGATCATCCCCCTAAACCATTAACTCTCCCATCTGACCTTTAAGGTTTATCGTGATTTCCCCTTCAACTCCAGTTAAAAGATATATTGGCCGAATGCATAATAAGTTTCTGGAATTACAAGTAGCAGATAAGGCCCTTAAACTCCTATCATGCTGTTTTCTCTATGATTGCTACTCATATGTACCAAATGAAATTGCATTAAGATAGACACTCATTAAGTTGTAATTTAATTGAAGTAAACTATACCAACCCCTTGCATATTATTCACAAGATTAGAAGCAGAAGTTTGACTTGATTGGATTTCTGATGGATGTGAAGATTTTCTTGAGGTTTGGGTTGTTGGTTGTTTGCCCACTGTATTCTGTTTACAACTTCTTTTTTTTTTTTCTTGTGCCTTGCTTGCTCTTGATTGCACAAGGAACAAGTCATATTCTTCCTTACATTCATAGAGCGGTTCCTTGTTTCCTTTATTTGGTCTTAGCTCCGAGTCTGCGACTACAACTTCTCCTCTATTTGATTTCACCTTGTCTACTTTGTTGAATCATGAGTTGATGAGGGGAGAGTGAGGAGAAATTTAGGGTTTGGGCGAGAGGGAAAGGAATGAGAGAACTGATAGCTTATGCGCTTTCCTCTTTTCCGGTTTTATTTGTCACGTTTAATTGACATTTTACACTTGTCTACCTCACTTCCACTTGACAGCATTTGGCTACGCGTCATGTTTCCTCCACGGTACAGGACAACTTCACCAAACTTCATAAGGGTCTTGTGGTAGAGTTATTGGTTTGGGGGCGTGATCTGTTATGCTCCTCAAAGTTCACGGGCCTCTTTATGTATTCAGTCACAAATATATTTTTGGATCTTGGAGTATTTTCTACCCTATAGTATAAGTATTAACGTGTACATAAAAAAAAGAAATAGTTTTATATCAGATTAAACTATCTGCAAGCATGTTGCAATAAAATTCTACTGACACTCCTATGCTGGAGTGGAGAGAGTATATTATAGTTGCAATACCATAGAAACCTGGCATTGTCAATACTTTGACATAGTAAGGTTGTTCGATGCAATTGACATGTTATGTTAATTTGGTCTATTGTATCACCCAGGCTATTAATATACTTTTTTTACAAGGTATAGCAGTATTATCTTGTTTTCAACATTGTTCCAGGAGTGTTATGGACTTTCTAGAATACTCCATATTTATTGTGCTTGTTCTACTAACGCTTTTGGGTACTTCATTTGAAATGACATCTGTATTCCTGACCTGGTATTTGCATGTGCTTTCAGGCTTTTAGCTGTAGGCATGGGAAAGCTTATCTCTTCCGTAACGTGTAAGCTACTTATCTAGTTTGTGTAAATTATTAGTGTGTGTTTTAGATTGGATACATGGAGATAGTGTTGTTCTAAATATTATTTACAGTTGATAACCGGCCATCTGGGCATCAATTTCTCTACTGCCTAATAGTGTGGCTGGGCACTGAGCAGAATAAGTATTCTACCTCACTAATTTATTAAAGGATATTGGGGCTCTACATTGCTCAACAGGAATTGCTTTTCCTTCAAAGTTGATGTCTTTATAATTTATATGTTAATTCTCTTCTAAAATACAGAAATATTTAAATGCTTTATAGATTACAGAAGGATAAATGTATAAGATTGAATTATGTCTAGGTTTGCCCAGTATTCTTTAGAACATAAAAAATTGTCTGAACAAAGTAAAGTGCACTAGTGTACTTTTTGGCTAGATATTAGTATATTACACAATTGCATGTGCACACATATCATTCATTTGGGCAGTTATGCTTCCAAGTGTTTTTTTTAACTCCTTCCGAATGTTATGTTTCATAGTGTGAATGTTACCCTTGGAGAGAAAGAGGAGAGGCTGATGATAACTGGAATGCATGTTGTTGCTGACATTTTCTGTGTGTGCTGTGGATCTAATGTTGGGTGGAAATATGTAAGCTAAATTTTAAAGCACTCAGTTGCTTGATTCTACATTAAACTTAGTTTTGACCTATTAGTAATGACTGTGAATCATGTTTTCCTAGGAGTCTGCTTGTGAGAAGAACCAAAAATACAAGGAAGGAAAATTCATTCTCGAGAGGTATCCCAGATCCTGTTCTATTGTGTGATTCCCATTAGCACTATAATCTGTAAATTCTTTTGTTTGAGCAGGTTTCAGGTATTGGGTCCGAATGGAAGCACCTACCCGAGAATTCAGGAAGCTCAGATTGTGGGAAGCGACGTTGATGAAGAATGAGAATAGTTTTATGCTAAATAAACTCGTATAAATTGCTATTAACTGAGTATAATGTACATCCTTTAGAACTTGCTCTTTTCCGGGACATAGTAGTAATAGTCATGCTTAATAGTGGTTAAAAAGACAAGTTAGTTTTGGAGGAAAACTTGGGATGGTCCTGTCATTTTTATATTTTCAGACTTCCAGTCATACATATAGGAAAATGAAGCACCCCTATCCATTACAATGAATCATTAGTTTTTTATATTTTGTGTAGAAATATTGGTTATAATGACCTGTGTTGCATTTATATTTTTAGCCTTAGTTATACTATCTTTCACAGTGATTGCTTGCCATCCTAGTGGGAATAAGGCTGTTTTATAGTTTGTGAAACTAGGGCAAATTACTTATCTGATGTTACCTTGTCTTTACAGCTAGACTACCCTCTCGGCCTTCTAAATATACCCTGAAGCATGATTTGAATAGGCCTTTGCTTTCATTATTATTTAGTATATTGTAAAAAAATAATTTCTCGAATTTTAGTTCTTTGGGTTTCATATGATTTTTCGAACACATGTATTAGGCTAAGAGGCACACAAACACACCAGACTTCTCACTCCCCAGCCTTTCTTGCAAAGCTGATTTATCCATCCCAGTTACTAATCCCCAGTTTCTTGATCATTGTCCGGTAAGAATAAGATGAAAATATCATCCCACGTGAACCTATCAAATTTCAAGAATTAAGTTACAGTAATCTTCATGCAGCTACTGATAATTACCTCTTCGAAAACCTGCTTGTCGGGTATTTGTGCACTATTGAATTTTGAAGTTCTGATACTGATTAAGAAGAAAGTTCTTGCATGAGTGTGATTGGAGCGCAGTCAAGTGTTTATCATATATCGTCCCGGTTCGGGAGCAAAAAAAAGAAAAGTTCTTGCATATTATATTCTATATATAATTGGAATAAGAGAGTTAATGTCATGTGGTTTGATCGTCAGGGGTAAAAGAGTAAATGTCTAAATATTAGTTGTTATTTAATTAATTGTTTAAGGTTTGATTGCCACGAATACAAAAATAATTTAAAATTATTCTTAAATATTATTTGTAAATAAAATGATCAAGATTTGATTATTAATCAATATTAATAACTAATTTAAAAGAAAATATATAATATTTTGATATTAAAATTGAATACAATATAAATTTTTTAAAAATAAATAAATTTAATTATAAAATTATTATAAATTATTTTTTAAAAGGAAACTCACAGGAGGTCTAAGCTAGTTTTTTTTAATATAAATAAAACAATTTCTTATGGATTGATAGGATATCCAAAAAATGCACGACCCCATTGCTCTATTTTAAACCCACAATTTTCGGTAACAGTACTTCTCTATTTTTAATATATTTTATTTAATATTTTAATAAAAACTTAAAACTTTTTTAGTTATATAAATAAATTTAATATTTTTAAATCTTTCCTCTTACAAATTATTAAATACATATTTTTATCTACCAAATTTTTCCTACAAATAATAATTAACGTGAATCAGAACAAGAAATTAATCGGATAAATCGGAAATTAATTGAAATGATTAATGAGATAATAATCGGTAATTTAATAAAGACATAGGTCTTCCCTCCTGTATGCAAATGTATGTATAAACTGCCACGCCCTCAAGTAAACCCCACCATTCTCCTCTCACTTTCAAACACTTGACATTCAAATTCACTCAGTAGAGTACTATACACACAAAACCTGTATCTATATTTTTTTCTCTACTCAATTCCAAACTATGAGTCAGTTAGGGTTCAAATGTAAGGTCTATTACGAAGACAATTATATTGGAGAAGTGAATATTGTTAATGTTGAAGACACGCATTTCGAGTTCCCGAAGAATGAGATTCGAATTGATCATGTAACGCCGCGGAGTAATCGATGCACGCCTCACTCTGTTGCGCATACGGCTGCTTCGTCTTCGGTTTTGTGTAAGCTCGAGTCGTCGACTCAGTATTCTGAGTTGTTTGCGCTGTATATCTCTTGTATAAGTGAACTCAAGGTACTTTTAGTGTTTTTGTGGTTTTTATTTTATTTTATTTTATTTAGTGTGTTTGTGTGTGTTTGTGTGTGAGATTTATTGTTTTTGGAGTGTCATGTGTGTGTGTGTGACACTTAATGCTGCTACATATTAGTGTGTGCCTGTGTGTGTACGTGTTTATGTTGCGTGTGTATAATATGTTTATATGTGTGTGTGTGTACTATGTACTGTCAATTTTAATTCTGCTACAGATTTGTGATTCATATATTTCTGTTAGTGTGTGTGATAGAGAGAGAGAGAGAGAGAGAGGGAGAAGGAGAGAGTGTGTGTGTGTGTGTGTTTATGTGTGTCAGAGAGAGAGAGAGAGTTTGTGTGTGCGCGCACGCTGTATATACAGAGGTAGCACTCTTTTGTTTAGTTTGGCAGATGCTAATTTGGCTATACTAGCTCCTTATTATTGTTTATTTTTTAGCAAACATCGTTACTTACGGATGCAATCATATGGATGAGAAGTAATTTGTGATTTATGTTTAATGTCGTAGATTGTATATATATAATAAAGTCAGTTTAGTAATTGATAATTTTTATTTTTATTTTTTGAATTTGTAGACAGCAGTGGTGTTATTGGGAGAAGAAGAGGTGCATTTAGTGGCAATGGTGAGTAAACACAGAAATTGTCCTTGTTTTTGGTGTTATACAGTTCCGTCTGGTTTATACAGTGTTTGTCTGCGGATGTTGGATCTGAGATGTCTCTGGATTGTGCTTGATCTCGATGAAACACTTATTGTGGCCAATACAATGAAGTCGTTCAAAGATAAAATTGCGAATTTACAGAGTAGGATTTCTAGAGAAACTGATCCACTCCTGAAATCCAGATTGTCTAATGAATTGGTACTGTATGAAGAAGATCAAAGATTACTGAAGCATTACGTTGATCGAGATTCAGTTGTTCACAATGGAAATGTTTATAAAGTTCAAGAAGAGGTTGTTGGGAGTTGCGAAAGTCAGGAACGTATTGTTCGTCCTGTTATAAGATTGCTGGACAGGAGCATAGTCTTAACTCGCATCCATCCAAAGGTAAGATATTATCCAGATATTTAAGTACTTCCGTAGATATATTAGTACTGCTTGGCAATTTATTTTGTTGTCGGTAATGTAGAGTTTAGTTTGGTTGAATCGACACAATTGTAAATGTAATGATTAAATGTCTCTTGAATGCTCTTTTGTTCTTTTTGTTGAAAAAGTAATGTAGTTATTCTGTAATTGTTGGTGTATGTGAGGTGATTAAGCAGTAACCTCTGTTGCTGAAAGGCAATAATTTACTGGCAAGTCTCCAGTCCTTATTTTTAATGGGTTAGGCAATGCCATGTTAATTGTGGGCAAAATATTTCGATTTATTGGGCCTTTTTGTCATTAAAAATTGACATTATACACATATTGATGAAAAATAAGCTTCTCAATGCTAACATTGATGAAGATTTAGAAGATGTTGATGCAACAACTTAGTTTTATAAGCTTCTTAATATATCATAACATTATAATGAAACTTGAACCTACTTGTCAACAGTTTTGTTAGCACTTGAAGTCATAGTTATTAATTAGCATGTCCAGTATTTACACATGAATACACACACACACACACACTGACACACACAATTCGTATATAGCTATTCGCTTCCAGAAAGCCTGTGATTCACTTTCCGGTTCGATGTGCTTTTCATCTTTAATAATACTGAGTCATACTATCTTCAATCGTACTTTGTATCCACACATTGACACACACAATTAGTATATAGCTATTCGCTTCCAGAAAGCCCGTGATTCACTTTCCGGTTCGATGTGCTTTTCATCTTTAATAATACTGAGTCATACTATCTTCAATTGTACTTTGTATCCTCATAGCATGGCTGTAATATATGCTACTTGTTGGTGTAATCTGGCTTCGACATGCACACCCATGCAACGAACATTATTCTTCATTGGGTGGAATAAAAAGTTTTCTATTTCTTGATGCTGTATCTTCCAATCATTTGTTGCGATTTTTTTTACATGCTTTCTGTTGTACCTAAAACTTCTATAGTGTAGATTGGATTATATTTGTGCTTTTATTAAAGAAAAGTATGGATTTTGGTAATCCTAACTGCCCTGGTTCTACTTTATTGTCTGATTTTAATCATCGTTTGCTTGCTTGTGCAGATACGTGACACTAGCGTACTTGTCAGGTTGCGGCCTGCTTGGGAGGACTTGAGAAGACACTTAAATTCAAAAGAGCGGAAAAGATTTGAAGTTTATGTTTGTACAATGGCTGAAAGAGAATATGCATTAGAGATGTGGCGATTGCTTGATCCAGAAGAAGATCTTATTGATCCTAAGCAACTATCGGCTCGTGTTGTATCTGTTAAATCAGGCTAGGCTATATTATTGATGCTGATATAGTTTCTTTATTTTGCTTTTCTAACTGTTATTTACTCCTAAGCACTATACGTATTTCTTCATCTTATTCAATCCAGGTTCTGTTTCCTTTTTCCTTTGTTTGATTTAATAGGGGCTAGGAAGTCTTTGAACAGGGTCTTTCAAGATCAGAAGTTCCATCCAGAGATGACAATGGTTATCGACGATCAATTGAAAGCTTGGGATGACGTAGATCAACCTCGTGTTCAAGTTGTTCCAGCATTTTCTCCTTATCGTGCTCCTCTAGCAGAGGTACGATACTCTGCTTTTGTATCAATTTACTCCCAACACTTTGTAATGTGTTGATATATAATCAGTTTCTTCTTTTGTATCTTTTTCTTCGGTGCACTGTCAATAAAATTATTATACTGGGTAGACTGCAAATGATGTTCCAGTTCTCTGTGTGGCAAGGAATGTTGCATGCAATGTTAGAGGCTGTTTCTTCAAGTAAGTGTGGCTTGGTTTTTCATTAGTGCTTTTATTTTCCATGTTAAATAGTCAGATATATTACCAGGGAAATTATACATATGGACATATTGTTGACGTGTTAACCAGAGAATTTGATAAGAATCTATCAAGAAGAGTGTCTGAACTATTCTATGAAGCTGAGGTCAAAAATCTGACATCACCACCTGATGTCAGTACCTACTTGATGCCAGAGGTCTATAGGTTTGATTTATTATACTCTTGTTTTTGTTGTGATTGGTGCTTGTACGTTTCATTTTTCAGATCATTACTATTAGGATGCTAGTTTTATTATATATAAAAATACAAATGTTCACATGGGTACTTGCATTTTTTGTTGTGATTGGTGCTTGTATGATTGACGTTTCAGATCATTACTAGGATGCTAGTTTTATAGTATATGACAATACAAATGTTCCCATGGCTAAAAGAATTAATGGTCCTAAAATGATTCGAAAATTGAACCTGTTGGCTGAATGGCATATTACCTATAATGGCAATGCAGGATTTCACTTATTTATCTAAATTAGTTATAGTTAACCCAACCTATGAGGGTGGAACAAGTACATTTAGGAATTTGTAATTACTCCAGTTATTAATTATATTTCTTAAGTATTGATCTATAGTCTATATTACATACAATACAAGTCTACAACTGCAATCTATATTACTAGGAGGCTGGTTAGTAGAATTACAAGGATGTGATTTATCTGGACCTGATAAGCATCACACTCATCAGAGTTCACTTGCTCGTTGTACAGTGGGTGCTGTATATGTAGGATTGTCATCACATGTGATGAAACTAAAGAGTAAAGAGGTCTGTTGATCTTGTACTTGGTCGTGCTGAACTTAGCTTGGTTTGATTAAATAACTGAGCTATGCTGGAAACTGAGCTATTTAAGGTCACATGAATAATTGGTACAGTGCTATATAGAATGGATTAGTGAAGCCAACTAAATTATATGTCACGATGTTGATGCGTTGACGTGTTTTCATATTTTATCTCTGTCAATTACCTTAAAATATTAGAACTTCTTCTCAAGATTTATTACTGAGAAAATTGATACCACTTTACATTGTGAAAGGTATCCTATGTCAACATATTGCATTAGTTTTATATGTGCACACAATTGTTTATATTTTTGAATTTGAACTTCTAATTGAGCCATATTTGTCTTGTTTATTAACTAGTATTGGGCGAGATTGGCTGAAATAACAAGTTACAGAATTTTCTTGTGGATGTAATCTCTAAGTAGGAAGTGCATCATCTTTCTGATTTTTGTTGTATGTTTTACTGAATTCCCATTAGAGAAGTCGTTAAACATTACTTGTTTGGTACATGCAGTGCTGCACATTATCATAGCTTATGAATTGATAAAATCCCCAGAGGTCCATTAACTTCTATAACTTATTAATGAAGAAGAAACTTACTTTTGTTAGTTTATATTATCGTGCATGATGTTTTCATTACTTGTATGTCAATTGAGCTGGGAATTCCCTTTAACAAAAATGAACCCTTTGTTTTCTAAATATTATCTTTTACTTGAATTTTTTTAATGAGATGTACTGTTATTTTACTATTTCTTTTAACACTTTTATTAGCCAAAAAATATTAGATAATAAATGCTGGCATTTTGTCCTTGCAGATAGCAATTTTTCATGTCTTGACTCATTCTGAAGTTAACCCAGAGTTTGATTAGCATTGTTCGGAATACGGGCAGTTTTTTTGTTGGGACAGTCAAACCCCGTTGAATTCATCTAGATCGAATGTATGTACTCAATGATAGTTACTTTGAGGTGTACAATTTTGCTTCCCACAATTGATATAATATTTTCTTTAGATTATGCTTTGTTTTGATGACATGGAGGATGTATAAAGAGATATCTACTTCCAATCTTATATGTTGCGTTGCACCAAGTCTGCAAAAAACAAGTACATGAAGGTGGTTTCATGTGATTACAATTGTCCTTGGAATGACTAATTCCTATTTTAGAGGTAAAGAATTTGGCGGTCAGTTCGTTTACCAATCCGTTATCCATTTATTACTGTAATTTCAACTTTTTTTTTTATACTCCATATACTTGGTGGTGANGCTTATACTCCATATACTTAGTGGTGATGTTTCCCATGTAATCACCATGTGTTTGCAGTGTAAAGGTTTATATGGTCTGGTGCATGTATTCTCTTTGTACTAATTGACTTTGTACGTGCAAGAGATTTCTTTCCAGTTGCCATATTAAAATATTAAATGGGCTTTCACTATATTTTTTGTCGATTATTTGCTCAAGTTAGGAATTGCTAATATATTAGTTTAATTCACCTCCTTGTTTTGTTGGAGTATAAGATATTTATCTCTCTCTCCTTTTCATATGACAAAATTAAAGGGGTCGTTTCTTATGAGAGTTTATTTTTATATGAAATTGCAAGTATAATTATCGTAATTTCTAACGGAAAAAGATACACAAGTTCGAGAAACAATTTTGTAAAAAATACAATTAATATTTTATTATTTAGATTTTAAATTGAGTATACAAATTGTATAATATATAATTTTAATTTACTTTGGTTCAGTCTTACATATATTATAGAGTGTTGAGGACAGTTAATAAATTGTAGCTTTCGCACCTTACAGATAACAATATCAAATGTCACCCAAATTAGTCCCATGTTAGAGTCATATAACTGATCCTGTCGACTCTATATTAGCAATGCAATCCTAGTGACTGTTAATATGGAAGTAAGAGAAACTTGGGTCTATTTGTTTTTTGAGCATCAAACTCCAGATTGGCTCTGTAATAACCCATCAACAACACCATGCAAGGATATGTCCCCATAGAGCTTAGAATCCAATGGCACACCTACATTGGATCTTGACAATGAAGGCATACCCCTACTTCCTCCCTTATCCATGTTATCAGGCTTGCGTACAAGGAGCATACTTACACAGGCAAGTAGGTCCGATGTGTTGTTGCTAGCAGCAAAAACTACATAAGCATGCGTGACAGCAGAGGTGCCCAACTTAATCTCTATATTGGCTACTGTGGAAGTACCGGATAGTCCATACAAAACAAAGACATCTCCAAAGCCATCTACTGATTTGTCAACATATAATATAAGATTTTATAAAGTCCTCTGCATAACACATTGAGGTTTTGGTACCCTGGATGTTCAGTCATTGCATTTCTTATTCATTTTGAATGTGTAAATATGCATTGTAATGTCCTTGCAGCCAACACTAAAACATAGTCGATGCTTGTCATACGTATTGTCATATAATGCGACAGTAGGACAGGCAAAGAGATGTGAGAATCATGTTAAGTTAATATGCTTGATGAAAGATTCTAACTGAATATCTTCTATGAGCTTTAAGTAAGAGGTAAGAAACTAGGGGAATGCATATATAAATAGTTAACTAGAGATCGATTGGAAGACCATACATAAAAGGAATAAACCAAAATATAACTCTATATCTCTAGAAAGTGAAGCTTCTAAGCAAATTCGACAGTCCATTTTCAATTTCAGTGAAAGTTAACTGGAGATCGATTGAAAGAACATACATAGAAAGAATAAACCAAAATATAGCTCATGACAAACTAAACTGGGGAGGGTAAGTAAGTTTCAGTCAATGTTCCATAAAGCTCTGAATTAGCAACGTAAAGACTGAAGCGCTCATCTTCTTTGTAATATACAAGCATTGCCACTCAGATATCCTCAAA
Source organism: Oenanthe javanica (assembly GCA_008931105.1). NCBI lineage: Eukaryota > Viridiplantae > Streptophyta > Magnoliopsida > Apiales > Apiaceae > Oenanthe > Oenanthe javanica. Next base: position 24,282 of record QRFB01005496.1, read on the forward strand.
ACTCCAATCAGAATAAAGAAAAAAGGTACGTGCACAACATTTTAGCATGTACATTCTTGCAAGTCATACAACAAAAGTAGGTAAGCTGTGTTTGTGTGTGCATTTACATGTGACAACTGTCAGAAATTCTCTGTTCTATTGCACATGTTAATATGTATATCCAACACAACAAAACAGCAGCCAAGGAAATTTCCTCAGTCGTTACCATCTATTGATTCTTACCAAAAGCGCAATTTTGCCAAAAGTTTCTGCAGAGTTCTTAGACCCCACTGAACATCGTTTACCAAAACAAGATCAAATGACTTGGGATTGTGCTCATCTTCATCTTCAAAAAACTGTAGTTTTTCAACCTGAACAGATTGATGCTTCTCTTGGTAGTTATTAACTAAGACTTCCTCAAATTTCAACTGCAAGTAGTTATGCTCTCTCAGTAGATTAAAATAGCTAAGACCAAAAGGTAAGCAATACTATTAGATTTATTTTTTATTGGTTGGGTAATCATATGGTAATTTATTTAATGTACAGCTGATCCTATGTTTCACTCCTGAATTTCAGTTAGATTTTTCTATGGAAACAGATCACCATGTATCGTGGCGTCAGCTGTCTGAAATCTGTATGCTCCTGTTTAAAATTTGGAGTCGAATTTGTGGCTGGGTGAATTTATTTATTTTTTTAATGCTGTTACTTGTGAATATCATGTTGTACATTGAACATAATCTACAAGTTGATTACAGACATGCATGCTACAAAGTATCCCGTGAGGCCGTGACAAATTGTTTAACTTGCATACAAATCATGTCCATCAATTCACATATTGTTGACACACAACGGGTCGTATTCTAAAGTAAACAAAGGAATAGCTTCGTTTTTTAGAATTTCTTACCACGAGGTCAATTTTATTTATACAAAAATGTACAGTGAATATTTACTGCTTTAGCAACGAGGAATCTATAACCTGCATATTGTGATAGAAGTAAAAGAAAATCATTTTTTAAACACAGCGAGGAACAGACACATAAGAACAGAAGTGGTGCAGAATTAAGCATTTACCTCTGGCATACTAAACTCAAATATATCAGCTTCAACGGAGGAGGCATCATTAAGGATATCTTTTTCAACTTCCTTTAGGGGTTCCTCTTCAGGTTGAGTTTTTGGCAATGGATTCAAGCCTGGTACCAGAAGAGGCAGCCTGTTTGTTGATAGCATCTCGCCTGTACTGGTTTTTGATTCCTTAAGATTCACCATGCTGCCATTACCTCCTAGTGTATCATGATCTTTGTCCGAAATATCAGCAGGGCTTTCCTTGGCATTGCTAACCAATCTTCTACCAGGTACATTGTTATCTTTATCAATCTTAACTTCTTTGTGTGAGCTGGTGATGTCTTCTCCAATACTGATAGACTCTTCAATCTGATTAAAGATTAATTTCTCCTCCACGATCTTCTGAAGTTCTGCACTATCCCAATCTTCATAAACAGTTATTGTATTCTGTGTCTTCCAGGTTTGAAGAATTCGGTCTGGACCAGGTTGCCATACGATATTTTCGGAACCGTCTTTCAGTATGATCTTGAACTTGATACATTTTTCCATGGGAATATCCTATTTAAACCAGCGAAAACATTGTATAGACTATAGAATCAGAATTCAGGTCCAGTAAATTCAGTTTTCCATGTGAATCAGGATTACAAGCTCAGTTCATTCTTACCAGCTCTGTTGTCCACACATGACCATCTGACCAGTTAAACGGCACAGCCTCTAATGGATCCCATTTTCCAAGCAGTGAATCGTCTCCAACAATGTAAAAATGCTGGCCAAATGAACATTCTCTTTGCAGCTGGAATCTGACAAGAACAGTTTGTATCTGATCTGTATGGTAAGGATATGATACATTAGTGAGATGAATTATTGTTTGAAAAACAATTTATACATCATAATGCACCAATCTAGTTCTAACTAAATGATGAGTAATACATTCTTATACGAAGCTTACTTATAATATCACAAGTTTCTGTTTCGTCAGCTTGGGTTTCTGCCTGCATCTGCAATAATAAAAGCACAATGAATTAGAAATTAATCTTGTTATGTATAAAATGGAATGGTATGAATTATGAGCTATATTCAACTATAGCCTAGCATAGCATTATGAGCTACATCTGCTTGACATAAGAATTCATTTGTAAGCAATTGCAAATACTGATAGCTATTAAACTAGAATGCACCTAACTTGGAGTGCTTACATTTATATACTTATATCTTAGGCCAATTGTAAACAATTGTACAGGTTTTGACTTAATAAGCTGAGATAAAGAATACCATAAATGAAAATAAATCCAATATATATATAATATCACTTAGTTAACCAAACATAAGTTGAGCTAGTTGGCATGCTTGTCTTTATTGTTGCACATACAGTGGTACACACAAATACATAATACACATAACATATATACATACCTGGGTGTCTGAGGATGACATGGAAGAAAAGGGATGGATGGGTCTGTTCTTGGGCAGAAGTTTGGAGTGTGAAACAGCAAGATTAGTAGCATGTTTATGAAGAAAAATGGGTGGCCTCAAGTAACATATTTCAGCAGCAGCAGCTATGTTGAGATTGAGAGGAGTATCTCTTATGCAGATTACCCCTTTATCACCACTAAACCACAAAGCTTTCATCTTTAACACACACTAAACACACAGTGAGTGTGAGTATCAGGAGGAAAACAGAGAACACATATTTGGTAGTTTCTTGTTTGTGATTCTCTTTTGTTTTTGTATTAATGAGTAAGTTTAATTTTCAGTATATCAAAAAGTTGTGGCTTGGGGAGTGTGTGCATAATACTCATGTACAAGTACTTTAGCAAGTGTTTGTGGACTAGATCAAGAATCAAGTGTCGTATGAGTATATGACACATTTGATTAGTGCTGCATTTCCTAATGCTAAATAAGAACAGAGGATTTAACGGTTGGATATTAACTAACTTTTCCGATAGATTATTGGAATATATAACCTATTTACACTACTTAATGAAAAAATCAATCAAACTGTTTTTAATTATAAGTTTCTCCATTTGATTTTTCTTCTCGAATAAAATGTTTTATAACAAAAATATAAGATAGGTAACTTTAGTGACTTGACCTGAAATCATTGGTTCACTAATTATTACTTACATCACATGACTCGTCCCCACCGTCACGGCATCTCAATCATTTTACAAACCCATTATTGTCTCAGTCCTCTGACCACTGGGTAGTTGGGTGGGTTAACATGATGGATCGGATCAGATCAGATCAGCCCAGTGATTCAAAGCGGGCCTGGAATATGTACACTGGGCCTATCAATACTAGGCTATTTTTGTGCTATGGGCTCTGCACATCTTAGTGCTTATCTAGAGTCAACCCGTGCCGTGAAGTGGTGATAAATACAACTATACAACTAAACATGCATGCGAAAGCTGACTTCATTTCGTACACTTCCATGTTGCGTACACTTCTGGGGGGTTTTCTGGGTGGGTCTATTCCTCGGTCAACCCTACGACTACGAGATCGTTGTATTATACTGTAATTTTCTAAATCCGTTTAATTTATTTTATAAATAATTCATGAGTTGTAAATATAAATATTTTTTAATTTATTGAACACTTACTCATTACCGCTTATGATATATGAGATTGTTTATTTTATCATACATAATTTATTAATTATAACAAATATAATTTTCTATATATAAATGGACTCATATTAGACATTAGAGCATCCCAGGGTAGGGGACACTTCCTACTTTTTTTTACCCCATTTGTATGTCAACTATACATGAAGTGTCCTCATAATAAAAATGGATATTCTCTTCCAATGCATAAGGACACTTTAATATTATTACTTTTATTTAATATACGGATTCATTTACCAAGTAGTGGATACATTTTAAAAGTAAAATTTTAAAATTATAATATTTCAAATTAAAGTAATTAAATTTTTTAAAAATATTATTAAAATAAAAGACATATATCAGAATTAAAATGCATCATATTATTAAAAAAAATTACATTAAAAACATCATACGAGAAATTTATTTTAAAACATTACAATACAAAAAAATTAACGATTATTATGCAACTGCGAGATATGTTCAACCAAGTCATTTTGTAGCCGATGATGTGTTCGTTTATCACGCATTTGTATAATATTTTGGATATACGTTTCATACGGGACAAAAGATTCTTCACCTAAATTTGGTTGCGATAAACCATTTGTTGCGTCATCATAAGTTGGTAGATGACCAAATTGAGTGGCATATGTGTCCCTCTCGTCTTCAACAATCATATTATATATTATGATGCATGCTCTTATAATTCTCTCAAGATCTGCTTTGTCTCAAAAGCGTGCAAGACCACGTACAATTGCGAAACGAGATTATAACACACTAAACACTCGTTTAACGTCTTTTCGCTGACTTTCTTGGTATTTTGAAAATAATTTTATTTTCTGACCTTGTGGATGTGGTATCGTTTTAACAAATGTTGCTCATTCCGGATATATTCCATCGGTTAAGTAGTAGCCCATATTATAATTGTTTCCATTGGTAGTATAATCTACCTCTAGAGCACGACCTTGTAGCACTTCATCAAATACAAGTGATCGATCTAACACATTTATGTCATTATTGGATCTACCAACTGCAAAAAATGCATGTTATATCCATAGATCAGATGAAGCAATCGTTTCTAGTAAAATTGTTGCAACTCCTTTATGATCACTCATGAACATTCCCTTCCATGTTTTAGGACAATTTTTTCATTGTCAATGCATGCAGTCGATCAATACTACCCATCATACCAGGAAAACCACGAGCATCACCCCATCTGTAATAGACGTTCTACGTCGTTAGAGTTCGACTTTCACAAGTATTCACTCTTAAATATTATAATGACATTAGAGACAAACTTTTTTAAGCATTCAACCGATGTACTCTCTCAAATACGAACGTAGTCATCAACAGCGTCCGTAGATACCTTTCTAGTTGACAAATTTCATTTAATTTTGTCATCTGGTCCAATTTTCTGCATGCAGTAACTCATAATTTTTCCCACTCATCAGATGCTTCTACCGTTCTCGCCTTCCCTTTTCCCTTTCTTTTAGCCGCTTTCGTACCTTTAGGACGAACCGGAGATTCAATAACATTCTCATTTGTTGGTGTATTGTTATTTCCTGACGATGAGTAATTTCCAAAATTGCTTAATTTAGTTCTTTCTGAACTTTCAGTAATTAAAAGAGTTTTTCACTTGAGTTGTCTACGAAACTCAAACCAGTGTCTGTCAAAATTAGATTTCTTTTTGTATTTAGTTGAATGAAGTATATGAGCTCTCTCATTTATGTCGTCTAAGTTTGAACCGCTCCCGATTGTCTTCTACTCCTCTTCATAACACGATCCAAATTTCTAAGCACCTTCGTTTATTCATTGCCACCTTTTTCTCATAGCCGCAACTCCTCTTTTGATGATACCTCCTCTTTTGAACCGCTCCCGATTGTCTTCTACGCCTCTTTTTCTTCACAATATTGTTGAATTCGGTCCCAAAATGTTTCAGTTTTTTATCAATAATGATCAGTAAATCAACTAACACATTCAATCATGCACTTAATTAAGAGATTATCTTTAATCCACTTCCACTGACTAATAATTTAATGTACATCTTCACTTTTCTCACAATCATCATTTAGAATAATAATATTTGTATTATTACAGGCAGACACTTGTGAATTTGGATAATTTTGAAAACTGGTAGGTGATTGTTCTGTTTCAAACTGTGGATTTGAAAATGGAGGAAATTGAAACTAATATGAAGAATTTTGAGGATATGAAAATAAAAATTGAGAATTCTGATAATGTGAAAATTGGTATTGACAATTTGGAATTTGAGAATTAAAATTAAAATTTTGTGTGTTTGAAAAATAGGAATTTAGATACGGATATGGAAATTGAGGGTTTGAATTTTGAGAATGTGAAGAGAGGGGATTATTTGGATTCATTGTTTGTTAAAAAAATAAATTCAAATTATTTTGAGATGTGCAAATTATGAATAATAAGATATGAGAATTATATATTTATAAAAGAAAAATATAACCATTAATAATTTAAGGTTAACAATTTAACGACTAGTACATAAAATTATGTAAAGTAAAGTAAGATCAGATAAGAATAACAAGTGCAATTCAATTGAAATTATCAAAATGATTAAAGAATGTCAAATATGTGTGCCCAGCGTAGTGGCCGCTAGCCACTTTCATAAAAAGCGTGCAATGCAAAATATCAACATATTATTTGACCCGATCAATTTCCGCGTCGCGATGCAAGAAATGGGCATCTTTTGGGGCTCTTAGTGACACCCCTGTTTACTTAACACGTCTTCAATTGGTGTATCATAATGTTTAGAAGATGGTTATATGGTCCTCCACTTTTTAGCTCTTTTAGTTTTTTTGTTAAATCACCACTCTTTATTAATATAAAATTTAGGCTCGAATAAAAAAACAAATAATTTGAATGAAATTTTTAATAAACAGCACTAGAATGAATACTTTAATATCTAAATTTAAAATTATTTGCTCATGTTCATCTATATATTATTATTTGCTACACATAAGTTTCATCCGTATATATTACTTAGTAGAATATATTTTTTCCATGTTTTGACAAGTACGTAGGCTTCTACACGAACATAAACCCACGGTCCACCACTTCCTCGACCATTAGAGTATTAGTCATATGATAGTGCGGTTGAAATAAGGCCTTTTTTTTCTTTGTTTGCGGCTCTGAATGATGTTGCTGGATTCCAATTTTTTGTGACTTGGTATGATTTGTATGTCTTGCTAGGCAATTTCATGTATCATCACAATATTTAATCAACAAGTTTGTAGGTTGATTATCTCGACTACTATCATGAATTTAACTAAATTATCAGCTTTTGTTTGGTTAAAAGTAAAAGCATAGTCTAGAAATAAGATGAAGATGAAATTTAATAAACTTGAAAATAATCGAAAGAGGAAAGAAATAGGATTTTTCTTAGCCCACCACTTCAACAAATTTCTTTTATCAAATCTATTTTTAAAATAAACAAAATGAAAAATACAGAATTAAAGCGTTCTTTTCTCTATATTTTGCTTACACAATTACACACAGTCTGATGTTATATATCAAAATTTTTATGAATTTTAAAATTCTTAGTCAATTTCCAATGAGATCAAATTCTCTCGAAAAAAGGTAAGTACATCCTAATTTTCGATTCAATGGATGGAGAGTTCTAATAAATTTCCGTTTGTCATTAAAAGGACCACAGTCACAACTTATAGATCGACAAATCAATGTAAACACACATGCATCCGGTGCTAAAAATGTTACAAGCTACTCCAAAAATTTCTTGATAGTTTACTTCATAATGTTAATCCAAAAAAATCCAAAATCTAATCAATAGATTTGTACAGTTCAGCTGCATCACGAGATAACTGACACCCAAAGTCGCTGTCGCTGTTGTTTTTGTAGCTCATTCCCTGGTTAGATTATATTCAATTATTATAATGAGATCAAGTAAAAACAAAATTAATGATGAAATTGACCCATCAGTCATTGCACGACCCACAGTTACAAACCAACAAGAAATTCAACATACCAATGCATTTATTATTCCCTCCAAAAAGCCAAGCAAGCACTGGTGCACTACACAACTATTTCTCCTCTTTCTTGTATTGTAACGCCCCTTTTTTAAAATGAGACGAGGGGTTACTTTTTAAATCACAAACTTATATACAGAGTACTAAAATCTACTAAATTTAATAATTAAATAGGTCCAATAAGTCTCCAAACCTAATATCAATACCTCCAAAATAATTCGAAATAATAAATATGAATAAATCTAAAATCTCTAATAATAAAAATGATTAAAATAATCATTTAAGTTCAAACGTCCTAATAAATGTAAATAAGGGAGCTTTCCATTACACAGCCCAAGATCCCCCTAAGTACATGTCTGAAGAAAGAATACGGCATGGGGCAAATGCCCAGTACGGATTGGAATACAGTTTATAAAACAAGAAGCAAGATATATAATTTGATAAAAATAAATAAACTTTAATTTTTAAAGACAAGGCTGAAGCAAAGAGGGTTAGGATATTTCATACCGATACAAAACAGATAACAGATACACACATCATAGGGTACCTAATGCGTGCAACAAACCGGACAACGTATACGGCATATACAACGTCACGGTCAAATATCAAATCACAAATCAAATCAAATCTGGGTGTACCCACGTATCTTCAAACAAATATCAAAATGCGCAAAGCTCACCACCTGAGCTATCAGAAGGATACGCCGTGACTAATCACACTGCCACGGAAGTGTCATGTCACTGATGCCGCAATGACACGGTATACCCTATATCACTCTAAGGGTTCAAATAAAATAATTTTCACAATTTTAAAATCACCTGAACAGATATTTCAAATATTCTNCCCTATATCACTCTAAGGGTTCAAATAAAATAATTTTCACAATTTTAAAATCACATGAACAGATACCATTTATAACAACCCAAGCCCACAACTTAACGCATACCGGGCCCAACAACCCACCACAGGTCAGCCCAAAAGAGCTAGCTATTCGATGTGAGATGTTATAAACACCCCCACCTTATTGGGTCGACGTCCTCGTCGAGCCCGTGGACAAATTTACGGAACCCGGGCAGTGACTTAGCACTTCTGGCCGGGCAAGACTCTGATACCATTTCTGACAGCCCGGGTCAAATCCCGAGTCTTTTTTCAAAAATTGGGTCAAGTCCCGACTTCCGAATCTGAAATAAGCCAAAGTAAACTAGCCCAAATACAACAACTTGGGTAATCCACAAGCCCACCACAGACCCCTAAAAGATCAATGATTTGTTGGTGCACAGATGTAGTAATACTTTTACTTATATACTGAACAAATTATCCCAATATACTCGATGTGGGACTGGGGTGTTACATGTATATATATGTGTACACATATTTTTGTACAATTTGAACACAAAGCTACTGACTCATGGCACCATCTTTTGAGTTCAATAATTCACTCTCATTTTGTATCTTCTTGTTGCTTTTACCAAAATTTATAGTTTGTGCAAGTAATGAGACTGATCATCTTGCTTTACTAGCTATAAAATCAAGAATCACTCAAGACCCAAGTGGGATCACAGCTGCATGGAATGATTCACAACATTTTTGCAAATGGGGTGGTGTTACTTGTGGTCATCTTCACCAAAGAGTCACTATATTGAACTTAACTTCCTTAGGTTTGGTGGGTACTCTGTCTCCTCATATAGGTAATCTTACTTTTCTTACTGGCATTAATCTTGAGGTGAATAATTTTTATGGAAGGATTCCAGAAGAAGTTGGTAATTTGTTTAGGCTTAAGTACCTTAATATGAGTAATAATTCATTTTCTGGTGAAATCCCGGGTAATATTTCGAGTTGTTCTTCGCTTGTGCAAATTAGTTTAGGTTTTAATAGATTAACTGGGAAAATTCCATTTCAGTTAGGTTCAATGCAGAAGCTAGAAAAAATGAAACTTCATTATAATGATCTCACTGGCTTGATTCCTGACTCTTTTGGTAATCTTTCATCGATAAGCACATTTTCTTTGTCAGTTAATAATTTGGAGGGAAATTTACCTGTTTCACTTGCGAAATTAAAGAACTTGAAATTTCTTGGATTTGGATTGAATAAGTTGTCAGGTGTGATACCTACCTCAGTTATTAATATTAGTTCTCTTGTGACAATCACTTTGCCTTATAATCAGTTTTATGGTAGTTTACCATCGAATTTTGGGGTTGGTCTTCCTAATCTGCAAGTCCTTAATCTTGGTCACAACCTTTTAAGTGGATCCCTTCCGGAGTCTTTGTCGAATGCCTCTAATCTTGTGGAAGTTGATATTGATGGAAGCCAATTTACTGGAAAAGTTTCTATTGATTTGGGAGAATTACCTAATCTTCGGTTGCTGGTGTTGTCTTCCAACCATCTTGAGGGTGATTTGAGTTTTATGAATTCGCTTGCTAGATGTAGATTATTAAAGATGTTGGTTCTTAATGATAATTGGTTTGAAGGGGTCTTGCCTAGTACAATAGCTAATTTATCAACTGAACTTTGGACTTTAAGATTGGGAAGTAACAAACTATCAGGAAGTATACCTTATGGGATTGGGAATCTAGTTAACTTGACTGACCTACAGCTGCAGACGAACAAATTTAGTGGTATCATTCCTAATGCTATTGGCAATCTAGGAATGTTGAGGCGATTGAATTTTTCGGAAAATGAGCTTTCAGGAAGCATTCCAACTTCCCTCACTAGCATACCACAGTTGTATTCTCTCCATCTCGCAAAAAATCGTCTAAATGGAACTATTCCTCCTAGTTTTGGAAACTTTAAGTACTTGCAAGATCTAGACTTGTCCCAAAATAACCTTGATGGTACCATCCCAGAAAGTGTCATGGGACTTTCTTCCCTTACCATTTCATTAAACCTGGCTCGAAATCATCTCAGTGGTTCTCTACCTTCAAATGTTGGTGCTTTGAAAAACCTCGAGTACTTGGATGTTTCTGAGAATATGTTATCTGGTGAAATTTCAACCAGCCTAGGTAGGTGTCTAACCTTAGAACACCTTTATATGGAAGGGAACTTTTTTCAAGGTTCCATTCCTCTGTCATTTGAATCTCTAAAAGGTCTTCAGGTCATGGATGTTTCCCGGAACAACTTGTCTGGCAAAATTCCAGATTTTCTTCAGATTCTCTCACTGAAGAAACTAAATTTGTCATATAACCACTTTGAGGGAGAAGTCCCAGCAGAAGGAATTTTCAGAAACAGAACTGCAGTTTCCATTGATGGAAATCAAAACCTCTGTGGTGGTGTGCCAGACTTACATTTGGCATCATGCCCACAGAACGAAGAGGAGAAAGGCAGAACCTTTTTTGGTCTCAAGCTACTGATCCCAATACTTTCTGGCCTTCTAGCACTTGTTTTGTTAATGTCGATTCTGATTATTAGGCGGTTAAGAAAAACAAAAAACAAGCCGTCTATAGCATCTTCATCAACAAGAGGTTTCTTTATGAATGTAACATTTCAAAATCTATATGAAGCTACAGGGGGCTTTTCCTCAACTAATTTAATTGGTAGTGGAAGCTTTGGCTCTGTGTATAAAGGAGTACTTGATCCTGATGGAACTGATGTTGCAGTGAAAGTACTTCATCTATATCAAAGAGGGGCTATAAAAAGCTTCAATGCCGAGTGTGAGGTTTTGAGGAACACTAGGCATCGGAATCTTGTCAAAGTCCTAACTGCTTGCTCGAGTGTTGATTTTCAAACTAATGAGTTTAAAGCTCTCGTCTACGAGTTCATGCCTAATGGGAGTTTGGAAAGTTGGCTGCATCATATAGCTAGACCAGAGGAAGCTTGTAACGAACCAAGAACTTTAAACCTTTTCCAAAGGCTAAATATCGCTATTGATGTTGCTTCTGCATTAGATTATCTCCATCACAATTGTCATAAGCCAATTGTTCATTGTGATCTAAAGCCCAGCAACATTCTTCTTGACAATGATATGACGGCTCATGTGGGTGATTTTGGGTTAGCAAAGTTCATTCCCGGCAGTAATTCTAGATCTCACTCGAATCAAAGCAGTTCTGTTGGATTGAGGGGCACCATTGGTTATGCGCCTCCAGGTACCTTTTTCATTTGCTTTTTGTTCTTTCCAAGTAACATTGAAGTCACATTTCTACTCTTCGAGTTATAGTGACAACACCTAAAAGCCACTTAAAGAACTCTGAGTTAGTTACTTCTAAGATTTCCGTGATGTTTATTCTAATTACATCAGTTACAATTTTGCTTAGAATATGGCATGGGATGCAAGCTTTCACCAGATGGTGATGTATATGCCTACGGAATTCTCTTGCTTGAAATGTTCACTGGAAAAAGGCCAACTGACAGCTTGTTCGTTGATGGATTGGATCTGCATAAGTTTGTTAAAATCGGGTTGCCTGATGAAATAACTAACCTTATAGATCCAATACTTCTGTCTAGTGTAGAAATTGAGAATGAGAATGATGACGAGGAGGAGACAATAGCTATGAATAATATGGGCATGGAACAACTGAAAGTTGATCAAATGCAGGAATGCTTGATCTCTATTCTCAGAATTGGAGTCGCTTGTTCAGTAGAATCACCTAGAGAAAGAATGGACATTGGAGATGTCATTAAAGAATTACAGCTAATTAAAGACATCCTTCGTGCATCAGGAATGAATTACAGTTCAGTTAGCCAGTAAGTTCACTACACTAACATATTAAAATTCCCTTACCATGCTCTGTTTAGTTAGAAAGATCTTTAGGCTATTTTGTTTATAATTTTCCTTTTCTCTATCATCTCATTCATACTAAATTTAAACCAGAGCTCAATCCCACCAATCTAAAGATATAACATCCTACTTAAATCTTCCAAAAACTCCATCGTAAAAAAGAATGAAGTGCCACTTTTTTAGTCTTCCTTCTTTCATTGTTCTCTTCCACCTTCACTTTTCTCTGCATTTTTTGATTCCATTCCTGCCACATATCTTCCTTCTAATCAAACAGACTGTAAAATACTGAAATATTTCTGTTCAGTTGTAGTTTTCCTAGTTTATAATTTTGCTTAGTCTTGCATTGATGTGGATTAACAAAATCTGATTTTTTTTCTTCATGGTTGACAGGAGCACAAAGTTTGAAGGTTCTTCCAGTCGTTCAGCAGCGAGTAACTGGAAAAATGTTCTGTAATGGATATCGATACTCAATGAACTCATAGGCTTAATTTAAGAGTAAATACCACTACATTTAGAGAGATCACTGCTTCCCTTGTAGTATAACTTGCAAATTCTGATAATTTCTATTGCATTTCCAATTTCGATACTGTTAGCAAAGAAATTTGTCCTTTTTCGAAGCTGTGTTATGTTTTGATGCTAAGCAAGCAAGCAAGCTATTTGATATCAGCTTATCAAGTAAAACAACAGTTAATCAGTCATCACCAAACACGCAAATTTGATTTGAAGCTTTCGAGGGCAACACCTTAAAAGAGGTGGTGATATTGTAATACTTGGATTGTTTATTTTTACAGAGATAAGAAAATAAATCGTTTCAAGAAAATAAAATTACATAGCTATTGTGAGCATGAGTTTTTTTT